>WBMV01000650.1:238343-304297 GCA_013396655.1 Campylorhamphus procurvoides
ATGGTGTGACGCCCATCCGCGGAGCGGGAGCCACCGAGCGCACCGCACCGCTGAGCTCCCGGCCCGGAGTGTCCCGTCGAGCCCCCCGCCGCTGTCCCGCCCGTCCCGTAGGAAGCGCCGCCGCCGCTCCCCTAACTTTGTGAAACGCGGTTGCGAGGCGCAGCTCTCGGATTGTGCAGTGACTCATGCTGCCTCAGAGGCGTTTGGGGGAAGGTGAGGAGACACCGTTTTATTCCGCCACCTGGAGAAATCGTGTTCTAGGCATAAAATTCACTAGGCGAACTCACGATGCCTTTCATCGCTCCCCATCCCTTTTCCCACAGCCCCGGCTGCCCACAGAGCGCGGCCGCTCCTCGCAGCCCACCCGCGTGTTTCGGGAGCAGAGCTGGCCCCGCCGGCCGTTCCCAACTCGGACGGCCAGCGGCCGAGGCCGGGAGCAGCCGCCCCGGGCGGAGCCGGCGGCCGCTCCCCGCCGAGCAGCACAGAGCCCCGGGGCGGTCCGCGGTAGTCGTCGCCCTCGGAATCCGACGGGAGATGCAAGTGTCTACCCGGTCACGGAAGGCCACCAGCCTCCTGCCTCTGCGAGTCACACGGGAGTCACAGGGCTCGGGCTGCTGGCAGGGTAGGGGGGGCATTTGGATCCCACCCTTGGCCCTTCTGCCCTCTCTGTCCTCCTGCGTTTCCAGCCGTACGGGATGAGCAACTAATTGACTTCTTCTCTTTTTCTTTTTTTTTTTTTTAGAGCTTCTGGAATATTTTATAAGCATGCCTTCTCTCTCCCTTCTTAAAATAGAGCAGTGAGATAGTTCAACCACGTTGCTGGAATATGTTAATAGGAATGGCAGTGAGACTGTGATAGGGCAGTGTTTCGTTAAGCTACGTGACTAAATATAGTCCCTTTAACTTCATTAATAAAACAGAAGAAGTTGTATGGAAAGCTGAAAAATCTGCCTTCTAACTCTTAAATGCACATGGTAAGTATAAAATTGCCTTTAGGAAATTAACTTTTACTGATATATACCCCAGATTTCAAGAAAAGACTGCAGCATGCATTACAGTATTATTTGAAGAGTGCTGAGCACACAAAAATCAAACTTTAGGAGGTGAAGATCTAATTTGCCTAGTTATTTTGCATGTTATCGTGCAAAGAGTCTTTAACTACACTGTCACACCGTGGTTCTTAACTAATAGACACTTTCTGTCCAATCTCTGTTACAATGCTATAACTGTACTTCATTTCTATTCCTTTTGGAACCCTATACTTTATTCTTGTTACAATCCATATGATCTTTCTTGCCTTAAACTTGTAATGCAAATTGCTTCTTTCTCAAGATATATTTTAATAATTCAGTCAGCACCTATATAATTCAGCACCTACATAATACAGTATATTCACTTAAAGTACCTTCCAACCCAAACCATTCTATCATTCCTTCTGTGATTCCAAGACTACCTTGTCAGCAGAGAAGGTGCTTAATAATTATACTAATTTAGGTGCAAGTTTGTGGCTGTATACCAACAAATTTCCAGTGTTATTCTATTTCATAAAATGGTTTGGGTTTGAAGGGACTTTAAAGATTACCCAGTTCCAGTCCCCTGCCATGTGTAGGGACACCTTTAACTTTACCAGGTTGTTCAAAGCCCAGTCCAGCCTGGCCTTGAGCACTTCCAGGAATGGGACATCCACAGCTTCTCTGGGTAACCTGTTCCAGTGTCTCACTACCCTCACAATAATAACTTTTTCCCTATCATCTAATCTAAACCTGCCCTCTGTCACTTTGAAGGCATTACTTCTTGTCCTATCACTACATTCCCTTGTAAAAAGTCCCCCTCCAGCTTTCTTGTAGGCCCCTTTAGGTAATGGAAGCTGCTATGCAGTTTCCCTAGAGCCTTCTTATAGTTACATCTCTAATAAAATGTTTTTTTAGTGTGCACTTTAAGTTACTTTAGTTGAGTCTGTTTGACACATACAGGTCTAAAAGATGCCAGAAATTTATAAGGGAAGTTATAGTGTGATACATGAGTGGCAGTGGGCTCCTAGATCTGAAACGCTAACCTAAACTCCTTGTGCTGGAGGTGGGGTAAGAGAGTAACTCAAAGGTGTCAGATATAAGATGGAGAGAATAAAATGGAGGTGATCAAGGTCCAACATACTAAAAGGGCAGAAAGTGCATCTGAGCAATGCAGTAGAAATTTAAGAACATAAACTGTATCAATCTAGCTGTACATCACCTTCAGAAGTCATGGTAACATATTTAAGGCTACTCCACTGCTTGCCAGCTTGGAGGAGGTAACTGCTGGAGCCAAGTGTCCCTGCATCCTCCCCTCCCTGCTCCGTATGTGTGGCAAAATTTCTGGTATGTTTGCCCTGAACCACTTCACTAAAGGGTAGAATTTAACCAAAAGAATTGATCCATCTTTCAGGAAAACTCCAGTTCACCACAGTGAGTTCAGACCTGTAAATCTGAAAGGCATTCGGTTTGCCAGACTTTTTTTTTTTTTGGTGGGGNCTCCTTGGATTCAGCTACTATTGCATTTGAGATAGAAATATTTAATATTTCCCACTGATTTTCATGATAACAATAGCTACCTGTTAAATTAAGGCAGTGCATTAGCTGAGCCCTTAAATTAAAGGCTGTTTGATACTCGATAAGAGTAATATCTTCTGTTTTGTTTTCTCACTTTAAAGATAACAAATAAAAAGGATCCCAGATAATAATAACAGAACCAAATTTCCTCTTTGTTAAATTGGCATAACTTCTATGGAGCTGTATCAAGGCCAAAAGAGTTTGTATACACAAAGTGTACAAAGCAGCATGCATTCAGTAAACCAATATTGTTACTAAAACTCAGAAGTTATTAATTACAAAATATAATTGAAAAGCAAAAATGAGATCACATAAATACATATTTCATAAACCAAGTACAGACAAACAAGTATTCATTTCTCATGTGAAGCTGATTTATACCCAATGGAGATTTTATTCTTAGCTTCTTTTTTCTTCACCTTTCTTTAAAGAAAACATTTTTATGTGTATCACTGCTTTTGTTTTGTTCTGAGTTACAACTCCCATTTCCCTTTTTTTCCCCTTAAAATACCTTTTAATCTATGTCTACCTTAGGAAAACTTTGTGTGTGTGTGTCTTTCTGTTCTTTCAATGTAGACCATTATCAACTGAAAACTAAATGTCCAGGAAATAAGCTTCTGCATTCCAATCATCTTATCTTTACTTAAAAGTATTTTTTAGTTCTTCAGGTTCCTAACAATGATGTTTTCCCAGTCTTCTTTAACTATACTGTACAAACTGCCCTTTCAAAATACACTCAAGCTCTTGCTTGCAGATCTTTCATTTTACCATTAGAATACCAGTATACTCTACAGGTCTAATCAATTTTTGCATGCATTCATTCCAAGTGATTCCAAAATCTATTTTCTTTTGTTTGGCAGCACTTTTGGCAATTGCAGTTTAGTACTTGATGTTTCTGCATTTTTCTTCAGTTCAGACTAACTGAAGCATTAGAATGAGCCCATTGCACCTGGATTTGACACCCGACGGAAATATTCTGGCACAAAAGCTTGACTTTCTTACTGTAGTCAGTCCTTTTGAGGAGTAGTTCTGCATCATGAAGGAGCTGTGTGTAACCCTCCTGCCCTGACAGGGCTTGCAATGCGCCAGTCTCTCCTGCCAAACAGAGCTCCTGAGCAGCCTCTCTTAGAAATAAGTGAAGTCTTTAGCCATAAGGAGTTTCCTGGTTATGTCTTCCAGAAGATCTGGTAAATCTGTTGGCACATTTCCTTCCTTCCTTCCCTCTTTCCCTCCCTCTCCTTTTCCGTCACTCCTTCCCTCCCTCCCTTCCTTCCTTCCTTCCCAAACTATGTACTTAATTAGAAAAAAAAGAATGAATCAAGTATCTCCAAGTGTTGGCTCACTTTTACAACTATAAAGATTACTCTGGAATGTTATTTGGTTTCTGAAATTACTTTGCTTTGTAGCATGATATATATATACTGATATACATACTTTTCTTTAGCCTGTTAGGATTCATGTGAAAATGCCGATGCATATGCACCCACCACAAGAGATAAAAGAAAGGAAGAGACAAAATGTAGTGGGGTCCATCGATGAATATCTAAATTTAAGAAGACTATAAATCAAAATAGTGGACTGATTGTATACTTATAGCTTAGGCATATAGTTCCATTTTAGGCACATACTTAAATTTCATGGTGAATTTGGGCTATAGTTTATTATATTTCCAGAATGTCTAAACATTAGAAACGTATAAATACATTCACCAGTACACTAGAGATACATACATACATAGGTTGATTGATTCCAGTTTTAAGAATGGAATTCTTATTCTCAGAGAATAGGCATACTTTGATGTGGATTTTAATATTACTTATGAAAGAAGAAATTATTTCTTAGAATTTTTGAAATATTTAACTCAGGAGTTCTTAAATTTATATTTATTATCTAGAAATGGATGTCAGTCACCTTTCAATTTGCTTCATAGTATGTGTTTAAATATATAAAAAGAGAAAGACAAAAATATATAAGAAATGATAGCAGAAGACAAAGATATATAGGAAGACATCAAGGAAGCAAGTGTGCAACCAGACTTTGTACAATGCTGACAACTCTTTCACTGTCACTCTGCATGCAGAAACCAACCAACAACAAGCACATCACACTTTACGATTAATGGAAAAAGTACTTACGGAGTGCCTAAGGGGATATTAACATGCCCTCTTATATTCAAGACATAATTGAGAATTTTCAAGTTTGAAGAAGTCAAAAGCCCCATTTTCTTTCCTCTGTTTGACTCACCTGTTCAAAATGAATTCAAGTGAAGCAAAAGGATTGTAAAACAAAGATTCAACCACGGCACAGCAAGTCATGACACTGCTTTGCACTGCTCAGTATGGAGTATTTTACGGACTTTTGCAGTCTACTACCTTTCTTCATGGAGAAGTGCAAAAGACCATTTCAAACTGATATGTGAGCAGAGCTTGTTTATATTTGCAAAGAATTTATAAATACTAAGAACAGAGGTCTCAATGGTGTCCATCCAAGATGTCTAAAGGAACTCAAAGGAGCACTTGGTACTTCCTTTTTTCTTATTCTCATGCCATTTCTACAACAGACAAACTATAGGATGGATAGATGCAATATAACTGCTTACATGTACTCAAAAGGAAGGAATCCTTTCTTATTTATCATGAATTTCAGCAAGGCAGTACTTGGAGTTCCTGGAAGAATATTAAATGGTCCAATAAGCTAGTCAGAATATGGCTATATTTTTTTTAAAGTCCTTATCATCAGCAAAAGAAACTAAGACAGTTAAGGGCTTAAATGGGCACAAATGTGTCACCTAGATCAACTTAACAATATATGTATAACAGCACACCAGGAGAAGTGGATGAAGAAAAAAAGATAGAGTTAACTAATACTGGACCCTTAATGGCCACTTTCTGACTCTGTTTTGTCTAAGAGTCTATATTATGGTCTTCAGGGTATGTATTTTAGCACCCAGCTCCAGGCTTTCTCTGCAGTACAAAATTAATGATAATGATAATAATAATAATAGCAGGAAAATCCTCTAGCCAGTGGTCTCTTGCGCAGATCTTCAAGAACAGGTTTTAGCAGGGAGAGGCAGTAGAAAATAAATGCTTTGCTCCACTACAGCCTTATCTCCTCCAGCTGATTGAGTTCTCTCTTTGTTCTTTCCAAGACTACTTTGTGTGCCATATTCTGGATTTCTTGTTGACCCAGGCAGTCTCTTTTCCATGCTGCATCTTCGTTCCCCACGGAGGCATCAGTGGTGTCAATATCTGCCCAGGCTCTCCATAGGCAGGGCAGGGTGCTGGGAGGAAAAAGGCAGAGCAGCACCCTTGCTGTGTCGGACCAGCAGAATGCACACAAGGAGGTAAGTCTGTAATGTCCCTGTCTTTGGCAAGCAATTTTTTCAAAAATCATCCTACTGGCAAGGGACAGGGACTAAGTGGCTTCTGTGCCAAACACAGCAGACATCACTGCATACCATGTGGAAGAAGTACATTTGAGTTTTGGCACTGGTAACAAGCTAAATATGCTAACTGGCATGTCTTCCAAGCAAGACCTGAACAGGAGGTTATACGTTATTTCAGAATTTCTTATCAAATTGTAATGTCTTGCAAGGACCCATGATGCTCTTGAGATGAAGCCCTCTGCTATGGTAGTCCTGTTATTGGGAAGGTTAGAGAGGTGTTTATGTGGCTTTGGATCCAGGGAAGCAAATTCAAAACCTGATTTGCACACTCTAGAGAAAATAATTTTCAAATATGGAAGGCAACGGCAGAAGGAGAGTATTCACGCTTAGTAATGAAAAACAGATTAGGAAGGCACTATTTACACTTGATAAATCAGAAATGACATCAAAGAGAGCTAGTATTACAAACTATTAATGAAAGACATAATAATGAAACAAATCACATAATAGATCACAACGAAGTGATTCACTGTAATGAATAGTGATACTAAGTAAGTGAACTGTGCACTCTGGGGATACAATTTCAAGACCATTGCAGTGAGCATGGCAGCAGTGTGAGAAAGACAAAAGAAAAAAAAAAGTAAAAGAAAAGGGCACTTTTAGACGAAATTCGATCTGTTCCACTGCTCACACTGACCACATATGCACCTTACACCTTTTGATGACATAGTATCACGGCTGATGGGGCACGCTCTCCCTCTCCCTGTCCCCCTCCATGTGGCTGGGTGGCAGGCCACAGGGTCCTCCTCAGGTCTCGGTAAGGAGGACACACACACTCCAGGAACAGGAAGCAGAAAGAGGAGTTTATTCACCTGGTCAGGTAATTTATAGACCTCATGGCCAGGGCAAAGGGGAGGGATACAAGGGAAACCAATCAGGACACAGCCTGAAGGGGGCTTGAATACTAATTAGGAAGGTGAGAGGTGTCTTTCCCAGGGGCCTGGGGAAAAGGGCAGCTGGACTAAGGACCTGGGAGAAGGGAAAGGTGGCTTTCCAAAAGCCTGGGGAAAAAGGTTAACACAGCACTAAACCTCATGTGACAATAGAGTTTTACAAAATGCTTTCATTGGTTTCTTTATCTTCAGTGGCCCATTTCCTGCAGGATCTGTTCCACTCTTTATATTGTAGGTCTATTCCCACAACTTAGGTAGAAAAAGGTAGATAAAAATGATATTACCTACCGAGGCAAATTATATGCATTTATTATGTTTTTGTGTCAAAGTAACAACGGAGATCCCCACATACATGCAGATGTCAGCCAATCATCCTCATTTCACAGAATAATGTGAGTAAATAAACATTAAACATATTAAAAAGACAGCCGGGCAATGTCTCTTCAACACAGATTATAAACTCATTTAATTCTAGAAAGCACATTACTGCTACAGAACATGATAGCATCTTGAGGGTGAAACAGGTCTAAATTTCAGATCTTCTTACAGATTTTGGAGGTACAAAATGTGTAGCCTCTGATTAACAGAAGGATGCCCTTCGTAGCTCATATATAATACTTGTATTTTGATCATGCACATGAAACTTCAGGTGGTGTGCAAGTCATGATTTAATTTTAGACTTGACTGTATCCTAACCCCTTCCTGAGTCAATTCTAGGAGTATCAAAGCCTACCTGACCAAACATTAATTGGTGCATTTATAGCTAAATGTGTTTCTATTTATTGTGCATTTGCAAAAATAGTTCTGTTTAGTTTTGTTGTTTTTCCTAGAAGTAAAGGCATTCACACATATAGCACTGGAAAGCCAGTTAGATGGCTAAGGACAGGCACTACAAAAGTCATTGAGCTGAGCAGGGAGCTGCCAGTAATCTATTGCAGCGCTCCTGATAACAGCCTCTCCTAATACACCCTTTGGATCTAAAGGGTTGCAGATGAGGGTCTGTCTCAGCTACAAGATTTTACAATCAAATGTTAGTGAGAAGCTTACCAACAGAGGGTAAACTCCTGATTAACAAGGTCTTTATTACTCTCTGTTATGGTCTTATAAAAAAGAGCAGCAATATATGGTAAGGCTAAAGTGTTGTGCAGTATCTTTGGAAAAGGATTTAGAGAAAATATAAATTTTAATAAACGTTGAAATTTTTAAAAATTCAACAAATTAATAAATACTGACAGATTCGACACAAGAGCTAAACTTAGCTTACCCACAAATTATTGATGAAACAAAAATATTTGAGTATGTTACTACATATGTCTACCATTGTGATTGCTCAGATCAAGTTCAGAGAGCCATGCTACTTATTTAAATTTCTGATATCTAAGTTTCAGTCATGCAAAGTTTTTGGACATATCTAATAGGATCAGAATTCTGTGTTCACATTAGACATGTTTCATACACTGAGATGTTTTTAACTCATTGTTTTGACATTTTTTCACAATAATTGCAATACCTTCAGAGTTATAAAATACAATCAAATCAAATCAGCACAAATTTGGAAAAACAACACACTCAGGAAGAATCAGAAATCAAGCAGCTATGGATAAAGTTGCACTGTGGTACGGCCATCGCTTTCATCTTCAGAAAGCCACCTTAAGGGAAAAAACATAAAAACCTGTCATAGACACAGCACGTATAAAATTTAATAAACAGACAACTTGTGAGAGCCTGTTTCTGTACCTTTGATTTTCTAGGAGAGCTTTTACATTGGTTTATTCAGAAACAGAAAACAACCTGAAAAAACCAGTGGTCTTTTAAAGAAAATTTTGATTTAGTATCTCTCAGTATATAATTTAAAAGTGTAGTTAACTTTATGGATATATTTATGAAATATACATTAATTGTGTTTGTTGTCATATAGGTAACTTGTAGATCACTTCAAAGAGTAACATAAAATCAGGGTAATTTAGAGTAAGGAAACCTGTTCTATAATAACAGATTATTGTTCTGGTATTCCATTCCAGGGACTTTATTGCTCATACCTCTTTACTGGTTCACAAAATACTGAGTTACATGGTAGGATCGAGCCTTCCTCTGTAAGAGCCTATGGAGGTTTTACTGTTGTTTAAATAGTTTATATTGTTTATATGTTATAGGCCTGAGTCCAAAGCTCAGGTACGCTGATGTTAACTGGAACCATGGACACAGTGTATTAGTTTCCAGAGAGAGTTAAAAAGCTTCTAATACTTTTGGAAGGTTTATGACAGTCTACCTGATGTGATATCTACTAAGAAGCTAGTAAGGGAGGAATTCTCAGATATTAAGTATAGCATTAATGTAGCTCACATCTGAAATTGCACCATTCTGTGTGTATATGACACCCATATGTACTCCATATACATACTCCAGCATACACATGCTGGGAGATATGGCTGAAGCCTACCAGTTCCAGCATGAAACAGAACTAATTTTGGCAGCTAAAATTGCATACGGAAGTCACAAAGCCTAGGAATGGTGTAATGTGTAAGCTACACAACAGGCATTTAAATGGGTTAGCAAAGGATTAAGATTTCTCAGTGATTAATATCTTTTAGACACATCATTTGTACCAGAGGAGTCTTTTTGTGAGAGAATGAACTCATTCCCCATTTACAGGATAGGCCTGATGAGGAGCTCCATGTCTCAGCTGGAAGAGGGACATGAACTTACAGTTTCCTGGTTTTGAGGAGTGCTCCACAGCCTCTGGGTAACTGAGTACTCTGGGGTTAACCTCCTAATCTCTTCTGCTAAAATGCTACCTTTTTGAGTAAGTAGGTATACATCAAGGTAAGCACCTAGCTTTAACCCACCAAGACTCCAGTTAAATGTCCTAGTCAGCAGCATGTAGAATCAGTCTGTCAGTCACTCCCCTATATCAATGTCATTTGGGTTCTTGTGCCAAATGGGTTTCTTATATACCTTTGCAATTTTACAATACAATTTTAAATAAAAATGAAAAAAAAACTTCTGGAAAAAAAATTTTGTTGCAAGATGTCTTTTCCAAGAATCTTCCTCTGACTGGGGTGGTCTGAAAACTCTTACAAGAAAAACAGGTGAAGTGAAATCAACTGAAAATTCAGTCATGGATTGTCTTTCCCACCTGAGCGGTATTGCTGTTTAAGGACTTTGGCTCATGCCCACTAAATTAAATTTAGGTATCTGGAAGATTAGATAGTATCTGAGCATGTGTTTGGAGGAAGTTAAATGAAGGGAAGTTTAATGTGTTTAGGTCAGTAACAGCCTCACATTCTCATGACTTTGACTATTCAAGAACCTGACTATTCAAGAACCAAAAAAGTTACTTTTTTGGGTACATGCTGGGATTTAGCTCCTGTTAATTGTCAAGTTCAGAGATGTATTTAGGGAAAGGATAACATTAAATATTCTCAGCTACCATTTCTGTTTTCAGGCCACCAGGTAACATTCCTCTTTCTAGATACAGGGAACTTGTAAATTTTCACACTTCTATTTTCCATATGCCTTAAAAAGCTGTTTTCCACTTAGGAAGGCATGAATATGTTTGCTTTGGTTGTTTATTCTGAAATTCTTCAAGCTGTGAACTGAAGTGAACAGTCACTCCAAGCACACCCTTTGATTTAATTTCCAACTTTTAAAACTGCAGTGTTTCAATTTGATGCAGACTAAGGTACACCTTCTTTTTGTACATTAGAAGCTATTTACTCCAACACCCTGGGATCCAAATAAATTTATAAATTTAGATCATTATTCTCCTAGATTATATAAAGCTTTCTTTTGTCCTTATCCTATTTGTGGATATATCTTGGACCCATAGAAAGCAAACACAGAAACAGAATTACTCTAATGTTTTAATGTTGCTTTTTTCTCCATAAAATACACTACTTTTTCTCCAATTTTTTATCTGTACTGCCATATCCTTCCATCCTCCTTTCTGATTCTTGCCCATGCCTGTTTACTTACCCATGATATGTCACATTGTGCTAATGCTTATATAAGGGTTCACTAGACACCTCTTGAAAATATGTACCAATATATTCTCTTGGCAAAGGCATTAAATTGTGTCTCTCCCTCCTACATTCATTCAGTTTTAATTGTTTGGAAAAATATATTGTCTTCTTCTAACAAATCTTCTGACAAATTAGCTTGAAATTGGCCAAAGTGGTTCAGAAGTCATTGCATATGGACTGAAAAGAACAGAACATGGTAAAAAAAATTCTTCATGTTTTAGAAAACTAGAAGAGAACCAACTGAGAGACTAAAAAGACTTCTACTAATTCTTGTGGAAAAGAAAATAGTGTGTACAGAGTGATGGTGAACTGATCTACTGACCTGCTACAGCTGAAGCAATACACTGAATTCCTAGCTACATCTGTGATTTCCACTCTTTCTAGAAACCAGCCACTTGCTGTAGAAGGGGAAAAAAAGAGCAAATTTAATATAACCAAAATACAAATAGAGCACAAGAAGGGTTTCTAATTTCATATCCAAACTCCCTGTGGTTCAGTACTTCCAAGTGTATTCAACATCAATAATAAAACTGAAATGTAGATGATTCAAATTACTACCAACTTCTCTCTGTTTTACAGGGAAGGTCTTTGATGTTTTTGACATAAAATGTAATGGAAGATTTTTTGTTACAACCTAACTTATTTTTCCATATTGAGCAAAACTGGTAGTAAGACAAATGAAACATGGTGCATGGTAATATTGAGTACATCCTTGAAAACCCACTTTGCCCTTTTTGGTAATTGGAAATGCACTCAAAATGTGCCCGTAGTGGGCATTTATACCACTCCTTTCTAATTAATACATGGATATGTATATAAACCAAGTGGTGAATCTGAATGCTCCTCGTATCCATATTTCTCCAGCAGCTGTGATTCAGAGTATCATCTCCATTTAGGCCAATACTCATATCTGTTTCAGCTTTAAGAACACATTAAATATTCTACTATAATCCCCTATTTTGTTGTGTGAAAAAATACTTCATCCTCGTGATATAGAATTTTTTTAATTGAATATTAAAATATGAAGATTTTAAACCAAAATTTTTATCATATATATGCACAATGTTTTTGGTGATCTCTTTAGTTGTTTTTGCCAAGGCAAATACTTAACGACAACATTTTTAAACTAATTAGGATTATACTGCTAGTAGCTGACTACATTTTGGTATTCTTTGCATGTCCTAGAGATAAGGAACTATGTTCTATTAAATTATTTTGGTTTCCAAATATTTGGACAAAGTTCTAAGTCGGCTAAAGCAAATAAAAATATTTTTATTTATAAGTAGGCTAAAAATGTAATATAAAAATATTTGTAAATTTTTTTAGTTTGGATAAAATGTAAAAGCATAGTGACATTTCATGCTTTTCATTGACATTTTCAAACAAATACCTGGTATAACTAGGACATGAAGGTGCCTAGGTTTTCCATCTTCAATTCACAAGATTCTTTTATTGATATTGTGAAGTACTTTTGGAACTCTTTTAATGAAATCTTGTGAATGGTTTAATATATCATAGACTCTACTTGGAATATATGACCTTTCATGTAATCTCTAATTCAGAGGCAAGATTATCAGCAATAAAAATTTACAGTCTCTCAAATTTACACAGCATTTTACAGAAGAATATAAAGTCATATTTGCTCTCTTGGAAAGATTAAAATCTAATACTTCTTCCTTTATTGACAAAACTCCAACAGATCCCACTGAAATATCCAGGTATGGAGAAATCTAGTGGCAGCTAGGAAATATTAGCAAGCAGATGAAACATTTCAAAGAGCTGTTACATTTGAGGAAGCTTCTGAGGGTAACAGCTGATGTGACAAGTGACACTTGGAGATAATTTCAGAGAAAAATTTAGAGGAAGGTAGTCATGTCTGTAAGATGAATTGGCGCACACCAGCTGTGCTAGGAAGGCAGTATTAGCAGCTATGTGATGTTGATCAGGGCACAGAGAGAAAAGATAATAATTTTGTTGATAGTTTGTAATCAATGTTATATGTGTGTGAGAGGGAGCTACAGCATGCTTTGACCAGAGTCTCAAAACTTGCTGACTAGAGTATCTCAATACAATTGGATCTGTTTGACTCAAGTTATATGTTGCTTGCACATTCAGTTTATGTATTTATATCTCTATATACCTGTATATATCTGATATCTCTATATCTCTGGGTTTTTTTAGCACAATTAAATACAAGCTCAAAAGATATATGCCATAGTCTCCCACTTTATGTAAAATTCAGGTTTTAGAGGTTGCATGTAACACACTGTACATAGAAATGTTTTCCACCATCCTGTACTATAAGCACATACTAGCTTAACCTCAGGGCAAGACCTGGTGCACAGTAGTGTTCTCCTCATACTGTCACAAGAAGCAAAGTTATATGTGTGTGAGAGGGAGCTACAGCATGCTTTGACCAGAGTCTCAAAACTTGCTTGAATCATAGGAAGTTTAGCCTGAAGTTTGAAAATTCAATCCTATTTTATGTAAGACATCTAATAAGGGTTTTGGCAGCAATGTTTGAAGAATAAAACCATCTGAGGTTTATGTTAACTAGATCTCCATTAGAAAAAAATTAAGATAAAGTTGAGGGAAATGTGATAGACAGGGGGTGAAAGCAAGAGCAGTGAAACTGACCTCATTTGTACACAGATTTGTATTCGTTAGCTGTAGCATAGTATGACTTCAAACACCTTTCCAAATGTCAGGCAGATCTTCAGGCAGAATATTTTTACAAGGCTATTGAACACACACAGTATACTCACCAAATCCTTTCCCATCATGACCAATTTCAATTGAATGTAGACTGCCTAATTTTTTTGTCTTAATCTCGAATGTATCAACCTGTAATATCAAAATAGAGTAATTAAAAATATTATACCTATACCAACTTCAGGAAACTTACATATTTGTTTAGGTCAGTTCTGAGATTAATTCCCATATAATAATAATTTACAATAGGTAAGTCCTGGCTCATGTGGTTTATTTCCATTACTGAAGATGTATGGTATAGATCCTGTCCATCTAGGTCTCAGTTTAAACCCAAAAGATTCACTTTTCAACTTATAGTAGGACAATCCCCACCTCTTACCTGACTTTCATCTGCCAGAAAAACATTTTTTATTGCATGAATACTCAACTGATATGGTGTTTTATGTTGGGAACCAGCTGGCCCTATAAGAGGGAGAGAGAGAAAGGGAGTTTTGGCCTTGTGGGGGCCTGCTATCTTTGTAAGTTTCTCATGAGAGAGCAAAAAGGGAGTTAGCCTTGGCTGAAGCCCTGTGTACTCATTAAAATAAACACCTGCAGGAGCTGTGGGAACCTGGAGACAGGGTAGATGAGATCATGGACTTAGCACCTTCTGTTAATAGCCAATTAGCACTTGCTTGTATCTATTTGCACCAATGGTTTTAATGCACGTACTGTCAGAAATAGTATAAGTGTAGAAGTTTCTTTAATAAAGTTGGAGTCTTGCTTTAATCCATATTGGATCGTCTGCATTCTTCCTGGGCCCGTTAACCTTCAGTTTTAAAAATCTTATTAGTGTATGACACATAAATAAACATCCTAGAACAGTAGGCAAAAGAAGGACACCTTTTTACTTGCTCCTTGTGCCTGTAGTCAACCAGATTTATTGACCTCCTCAGTATGGAAGATAATTCATGGGTAAAGATCTTTTAGAAGATAGTAACAGAGATCCAGGCTGAAGAAACTCAGACCAACTTCAGGTAAAAAGATGTTTAGTACTACTGTAGGTAATGAGGTACATCTCTTAAGGTAGATATTTTCACTGGAGTTCTAATTATTGAGTCATTCCCTTTCAATAAAACCACAGGAGAAGATATAGAAAATATATATATTTCTTGCTACTTAAGGGTTCTACTCTGTTGCACAGGTGGAGACCCAATGGAGCGATTCCTTTGCCAGAGTAATATGCTTATTAAATTAGGAAAACATTCAGCTAAGGGACTAGGACATCATGCAGAGAATCTGCATTCTTATGCAAATATCTGTATCTGAACTAGGGGTCTCTGAATAACAGCCTAAAGCACGATGGATATCAGAATCAGGTTGATGTCTGTGGTTCCATTTTATCTGGTTGTAGGCTTATACATTCAGTGAGGCTCACAGCATCGGTTTCCATGGCAAAGTAAAATGATGGGATATATGAGACCAATGTATTCCAATGCACAATGTTCAAAGTTTGTGCAACAGCATGGGATATTGCACAGATATGCACATACACAGGCAATGCATGTTGTGCATTTCAGAACTAGGAAATGCATAACTGGGAAGTTAGGTGGATGTAATATGAAGATGTATTTGGGACTAAGACAGAAGAGCAACAGAGTCAGCAGAAGTAAAATGTCCCTTTGTTATTCTGGTGAAAAAGTAAACCAGATAGCTGAGACTGTATCTCATCTAGTGATGTGGAAACAGAATAAATGCCTCAAGTTCTCTAAAGAACTTGCACAGATTTAAAATTTGCTTTTCCAGTACAGAAACAGAGAAAACCTATAAAATCTGTGTACTCACCTTTCCTCTTTCAAAGGGGTTTTGATGCTCTAGTGACTCAGAGAGTTGAAATACTTCAGATTTGTCCTCATTCCCAAATAAAATAATATGCACATTGGCATCAGTCCCTGCTCCCCTTTTGTCACCTGTGTATACTTTAACAGTATACTCTGTCATATCTCCTGCTTGAGTTCCTTCTTTACATAAGTTGTTATCTATGTAATTCTTTTGTTTGTCTCCTCTGATAACAAAAGATCTTGGGATTTCTCTCTGTATTTCAGGCTTATTTGCATCAACAGAGAATTCTCTGGAAAACAAAATCACATATGCTTTTGCTGTAAGTAAATCATATGCTAAACCAAAAAAAATCCTATGAAATTATGTGGAACAGTTAAAGATGGACTTATTTTTAAAGTATCTATTGGTAGAACCACTCCATGATAGTAGCTTTAATTCAGTGTCTGTTCAGTATTTTCAACTATTATATTATAAAAAAAAACATTACTAGCTTTACATAATATACTTACTCATTCACTTCAAATACATAGATGGGATAGTCCTTTGCAGCTTCTTTCACATGCAATTTTTTAATGCTCAGTTTGCAGTCTACAAGGAAGAAAATAGAGTATAGTGAAAATGTCACATTGAGTGTTAAGAAACTAGGTAGAGTCTGTTGTTAGTATAATGGTGTCATTCCTAATACATTAAAGCATCATGTACTAATTCTTATGAATGCAAATGAATGTGTTTAAAATGTTTGAATCATTACAAGATTCTTTATTTTTTTTCCTATTTGAAAGTCTCAACTTAAAAAAAAATATTAGGAGTATATGTTTCCTTTGTGAAGCAAAAGGGTGTTGTCTTCACTGTCCTTGGACAGGCATGCAGAAAAGATTCAGCATGACTGAGACAGGCACACTGGAGAAGGAAGAGCAGAAACACACATCTGGTGCTTCCTCCTCAATGACTGGTTGACAGGAGGGTTGGAGTTCTATTCCACATGCAGTACAAAAATGTTAGGTGGCAGGTAAGAAGAAAGATCAGCAACTCACTGTATCTCCCTGATGTTTGAGAAAGATTGCTCCCTGACTTATGAAATCTTCTGAATTTTCTGCTGGGGGCTTCAGCTGCATGGCCTGAATCTCTTGCTACTAGTTAGTCATGAAGACTATTCATTTTCCCTTCTCTTCTATTATTTGTTTCCTGAGCCCTGTTCAACAAACTGCATTCCAATGTCTTCTACCACTGTATTAGCAGGCAATAGGATATAACCACTGATCCTAACCCTGTGGAGGAAACCCAAGATATTTTGTTAGACTTATGACCTGCCAAGACAGTGCAGGGAGTGAGTCAGAGGCTTCATGAAGGGATCTTGAACCACCTGATCTTAAAAACCTGCTCAGATACTGAATGAAAGCATAAATATATTACAGCAACAGATAAACAGGGGAAACTCTGGGTGTACGTACAGACTGGGGAATGAGATGCTGGAAAACAGTGCCATGGAAAGGGACCTGGGGGGCCTGGTCAATGGCAAGTTGAATGTGAATCAGCAGTGCCCTGGCAGCCAGGAGGGCCAGCTGTGTCCCGCGGGGGCATCAGGCAAAGCATCGCCAGCTGGGCGAGGGAGGGGATTGTCCCGCTCTCTCTGCACTGGGATGGCCTCACTTTGAATATTGTGGGCAGTTTTGGGCGCTCCAATGTAAGAAAGCTATTAAACTATTAGAGAGTGTCCAAAAGAGGGCAATGAAGGTGTTAAAGGTCCTTGAGGGGAATCCATATGAGGAGTGGCTGGGGTCACTTGGTCTGTTCAGGCTGGAGAAGAGGAGAATGATGGGAGACATCACTGCAGTTACAACTTCCTCCTGAGGGAAAGAGGAGGGGCAGGCACTGATGTCTGCTCTGCAGTGACCAGTGACAGGACTTGAGGGAATGGCCTGAAGTTGTGTCAGGAAAACTTTAGGTTGGATATTAGAAAATGGTTCTTCACCCAGTGGATGGTTGGATGCTGCAACAGGCTCCCCAGGGAAGTGGTCACAGAACCAAGATTAACAGAGTTCAAGAAGTATTTGGATGATACTCTCAGACACATTGGGAATGGTTCTGTGCAGTGATAACAGTTGGTCTCGATGATCCTTGTGGGTCCCTTCCAACTCAGAATATTCTGTGATTCCATGATTCCCTGACTTTAAATGCTAAAGATATTTTTTGGGTTTCAGGATTTTTAGTTCAAATCTTCGTCCAAACTAGTCCCAGTCCAAGGAAATCTAGTTACAATATGAACACCCTTACTCATCTGAAGTGTTTTATCATGGAAGTAACTCCTTTAGAAAAAATCTATTATACATTTGCCCAATCCTCTCTTCATAACACACACAGAGGCAATAAGCCCAATGTCCCTCCTTTGTGAACTGTGTTTTCAACCTGAATGGAGAAATCTTGCCTGTCATGCTCTCTGTGGTGCCCTTTGGCAACACACAATTGCCATATTCAATGACTGTCAGTCAGACAGATGGCCGTAGTTAACTTCCTCAATGGAAGCTGTGTGAAGCAAAAGCAGTGAGCTATATGCCTTGCTCCCTGCAACAGCATGGCAGGGCTGTCCCTCTGCTTCCCTTCTCCTCTGTAATAACTGCAGCTCTACACCATACCACCTTGGAAATCCTCAGCAAACAAGGCAGCCTGTGCTTTGGTGTAGGATATGTTGACCAGCCCATGAGTATCTCCATTCTTATTGCCCAAATATCAACTTACATGTATGGTTGAAACTGGGAGGTGAGTCTAAAAGGCTTTTATGAGGAGCCTAGAGATGGGCAAACAAAAGAACCCCAGCAAAAGTGGCGACATAGACCCACTTTTCCAGAAAACTCTCTGAAAATGATCAATTGTAATACATAGTGAGTAGTGACTTACAATTATATAGTAAATTTCATTAATAGACTTTTAAAAAAATTATAATTGAGTATTCTTCCATAGCATAATACTGTCCTACAGATGAAGCAAAGAGAAGTAAAAGTTATGATGATTTTAAGTAAGTTCAGTGGCAAAACTTACTGAGCAACAAATAGGGATAAAATTCCCCTATAAATGTTACAGGGAGAAAACAGAACAGGTGGGGAAAACTGGAAATAATTGAATCACAGAAGGTCAATTAAACAATACCAATTTTTTACTTGAGTTATAATTATTCTCCTACATCATTTATTAATACATGATGTATTAATCACAGAATATAACTATTCATCTTAATTTTATGTTTTTCTTTATTTTATGCAAAGGAATAGTTTTCTTTCTTGATCCAAAAATGATATAGCCTTTAGATCCAAGGAGTGTATTTTCTCAAAATGTAGGATTTTGCTTTATAAAATACTACATTTTCTAAAAGTAGCCAAAGGGAATTAGTTAGGATTTAACTCTGGCAGTGATTTCATTGCCTTTAACAGGAGGCTAGCTGTGTGATTCACGTCACTGATTTCAGAAAGTAAAAAGTACTTTACCTGTTTTGCTGCTGATCAAAAGAACAATTTTGTCCAGTTCTCCCAACTCAATAGCATCCACGATAACTAGAAATGACTTTAAAAAAATTATTCAATATTGCAATCTTAAATTATATTACTTAAGCATTTATGAAAATTTGAAAACAATATGTAGGGAGTACAAGAATGGATTAAATTTTAAAGCACTTAAAGACAGAGTACCTCATTTTCCTCTCCACGCTGGACTTTCTGCAATGGCCAGAGAAGGGATCTGTCCCCTGTGTCACCATGAATACCACATATACATGCAGTCATCTGCACTAAATTTCTCTCACTCAAAACATTTCTAGAAAATACTGTGAGATGATATGTAACCACTGCAATATCAAGCAAAAAGAGTTCTTGTAAGACTTTGCCACAACCTTGCACAGCTATTTCACAACATTGCATTGTACAGTCAGATGTAATTAAAAATTCAAGCCCCCGAAAATGACAGTAAAACTCAAAATTTTTGCAACTTTTTCCTTAATTTCATCTTGTAACTGCGTTGCCAGAATCTCTCAGATCTGAAACTTGAGAAATAAAGCTGGACCAGCCCAGAGCAAGAGTGGAAGTATTGCATTTGGAGGGTTTCTTTCTTGGATCACTGTGTCAGTGAGAAGCAAGGGTGAACCTGCCCTACAAGGGTGGACAAGACAAGAGCTGAGCAGGGTACCAGCAGAGGAAGTGCCTCTCTGATCTGGTAACAGTTCTGCAGCATCTGCATGTGGCAGGCAGAGTTGTCAAGAGTCCCATATGCAGCAAACAATAAAAAAGACCTGGGATCCATGCTGATTATTGAGATAGGAGCAGCAAGAGAGAGGGTCAGAGAAGGCCTGAAAATAGGGCTATAACATGGGCACGTAGCTCAGGAACGATCTGAAATGGACATCCTATGTCCATTATGGCTGGAAGTTCCAGGCCAAGGCAAATAAGACCTATTGACTTATCATGGCTCTGATACACTGTAGTGAAGCAGAGGTTGGTTGCATTGCATGAACTTTGTATCAGATCATACAGTGGATAGAACTGGCAGAGCGCATTGTACAGAAAAGGGCAATTGAGGGGGACTAATGTAGGCAATGGCAGAGGGCTAAAATGCTTCAATAGTGGACTTTGTTCAGGTAGTGCAATCATAGCATAAACATAGGCAACCAAGCTTTTATCTCTGTGGTGTACTGAATAGATTGGAGAGGGGAAAACCAAAAGAACTCTCGGAAGTTACATACAATAAGGATAATATATATGAAAGTTACAGCTCCATTAATTTTATAAAATTCTAATTATTTCATAATCTTGGAGTGAATTATGGCTCTCTGTTAACTTTGAGGAAATAATCAGTTTGAAACTAGCATAGTGCATTTTTATTTCACCTTTTCAATATTTAATTGTTTTGCCTTAAAAACTACACTATTGTAAAATTCAGCTTCTGTACAGCCCCTGTACATGAGGACAGAGAGAGAGAGCAAGAACCATGTCACCCTTGGGGATTCCTGAGGTGTAAGCACCTCAAAGGGAGGTACAATGAAGAAAAACTATTTATGTATAAACTCAGCTGGAGGCCTCTGCCCAGTAGTACACTCAAAGGCACGTGTGTGCACTGCCAGTTCTCAAGGGTCTGTACTGTATTTTATCAGCTGCATTTTGATGGTTTCAGTTAGCCATTAGCATATGCTTCATCAAATCCCAAGTAGAAAATATTAAAAAAATAAATTAAATATAACTAAGAGATTAAATACTAAGGCACTCTATGAATGACAGAGCTGTATCTGAAATTTAACAGCACATGGCTTCTGGCTATGGTGATTATGATCAGCTGCTTTCCATTCCAATTTACATAATACTGGTTTTGCTTTTAGCTGAGAAAAAGAAAACGAAGGAGAAAATAAATTAGATTTAGAAAGCTGACAGAAAAGTGTATCCCTTTTGCACAATGAATTGCAAGTAAGTTTGTGTGTAAAGATCCCTTTGAACTCCACGTGTACCACCTACTGTGGAGCTGCTTAAAACTGTCTTGGACATAAATAGCAAAGATTTGGGGGAATCACTGTCCTAGTTTTTTTCCTTACTATGGTTGCAAAGCCCTCCTTGGAGACTCCTAAAGCATGTGTGGAACGAAATCAAAGCAATAGAGATGAGCTATTTCATTTGTTTGTTATTTTACCTAAACGCATAAGTTCCTTGTTTGTGATTTTTATATCTCTTGATCTGAGAGCATTTACAAAGAATAATAGTATTACCAAAAAGAAAAAGAAAAAAAAAAAGGAAAAAAAAGTAAAGAATGGGGAAACTGTTTTTTCACCCAAGAGATAAATGAGAGCCAGAGTCAGAATGAAGATCTTAAGGATTCAAGCCTCACTGTCCCTTTATCACCCATGCTGCATCTTTCTCTCATCATTTCTGTGTGCTTGTACCTGTACCCTAAATCCTTCCGTCTGTGACAGAGATCAGTCTTTTGAAAGGGGCACATTCACAGCTTCTATCTTAATCTGAAGCTCTTCTTTGTTTCAATCTTGTGTGTAGCAGATGAAGGCCATTAAGCCCTGTTCTGTGTACTTTTTCAAGTGAAAATAACATCTCTAAGCAATATCAAATTTAAAGCTTTAATACAAAGTTTGCATTTACAATTGCAGCAAAAATATTAAAAAGAAACAAAACCCAAACAAACCTCAACCTCTGTTAATTCTACTGAGACTATTTGCATACCGACATTCAGATGCATTAGATGCATTCACTGAAACTAGGTCTTAAGTTCCAGTACAAAGTGTATTGGGGTAGCTAATTTAAATTCTACTTCAGCTCAATTTAGATGAACTGGGTTTTTTTACCCAAATAATTAATTTGCTTTCTGCTTAAAACTCAGAGACAACTTATTTTAATATTAAGTATCGTTATTTGGTCCATTCATTTAGTTGATAATTGTTTCATAATATGGTGTCACTCAGTAAACACCACATTAGAAGATATGGTGGATTTTAGGTGAAAAGGTTTCTTTTATTTTACTTAACCAAGGTGACATGTGTAAGAATTGTTTAACTAATTTTAACAGGCATAAATATTTGAAGTGTATAAAGGTAATAAAGCTGAAGCTTATATGTAGTTTTGAGCTGTTATTTACTGAGAACATTTGTTTGAAATATTCAAACAAACAACAGAATCACTTAATAGTAAATGAGCTATAAAAACTCACGTTGTTAAAGTCAGTAATATGAGCAGCTGAGGACTAAAGAAAGGAAAATAGAAATATTACAGTATTACAGGAAAGGGATGTTTATTATAAACTGTTCTTTGTAGCATACAATAATGGTTCTGTACAATCAAATGAATATTGCATTTCTGACTTTATGGTAGAGAAATTAAGCTGAGTGGGTAGTATTTTCCTTCATACATTTTAAATTCTTATCCTGTCTTTATGAATCATTAAATAAAGACAATAAAAATTTCTGTTTTGATAATGATTTCTATCATAATACTAGGACATGTTAACCTCCTGGACCACTCTACTTCTTTGAAATATACTTATACCTACCAGAAAGTGCTTCTTTTAATGGCCACTGTATAAGGAATTCAATCCATCTGTCTCCATTAAGAGAAAGAGGAAGTGTTTTATTTATGGTGAGACTAAAGGTATCCAGGGTTGATGTGTTCTGCATTTTAAAATGACAAAGAGACAACTGGGATATGCTGTTTTCCAAATTCTGTAGACCAAGTCTCACTTTATAAAGCGTTCCCAAATCAGATGGCAAATGTATCTAGGAAGCAACAAAACAATGAGTTAGCATTCAAACAGACAAATACAGATAAATGCATAGGTAATTTAGAGAAAGAGACGAAGTTTGCTCTAAAGGGGTCAGCACAGTCCTGGACTCATTTGCATCAGTCTTGATGCCAAAGGTCCCACTGAGTTCAAAAGCAGCAGGACAAAGTTGACTGTAGGCACTTAAGGACATTTTAGCTTTATCCTCTAAAGGCATTCATTGTAATTGTTCTATCAAATTTGAATTATATACCGCACTGATTTCTAAATGTAAATATGTAATGTTAATGCCATTTAAATTTGTATGCATTATTAACTATTTGTTGGGGGAAAAAAGAAAAAGAATATGCTTAATCATCATGGACTTGAAAAGTCAAAAACTAAAAATGAAATCTGGTATGCAACCGCAAATTTCAGTTTTGTTTTTCTTGAATATTTAAATAACAGTATGTGATTTTTTCTTTTTAAAAGGAAATTCAAAAAAATTTAAATATAGGCATATCTATATATTTTACATCATATGTTATTTGGTTCTTCATCTGATGTTCCACTCTGTTTTCCATGGAAACTGGATTTGACTTGCCGTTGCTTTCATAAAAAACCATAACCATTTTGGATATATTTTCTGACAACTTTTCAAATTCTGGTTTTGTTTCTTCTTGATGTTTTGTGAAATAAATCCTCCATTTGCCTTCTGAACATATAAAATAAGGAAAATAAAAAGGAAAAAAAATAATAATGATGTTTCTGTTTTCATATATTAACCAAGGTATCTGATATAAAATTTCTAAGATGCCTTAGTCTACGTGGGGAGCATTATCTTATAAGCATGTCATCTGGGTGCTGATCAGCTCCCTAAGTATATTGCCATTTCTTACTATTGCAAAGGGCAAACTCTTGTCAGTACTAATAAGTGTAATGACATATTGTGATGGAAATATTCTCCCATTATTATTTCAGAACTGATCAATAAAACAGTCAACGTAATGACAGAAGCTATACCTGAATTCATTTGCTCTCTTCCTAAAGGCCAGGCAGAAGTGCTCCTGCTCTCCTGAATTTCTAATTTAAAAAAAAAGATCAAATTAATACTTCCGGTAGAACAGTGTCTATATGATAATAAATGTCTGTATTCATCTCTAGTGAGGCAATTGTCTGAGTATTATATCATTTAGATTAAAGAGTTAGCTAGGAAGTGTACAATGTGCTTTTCTACTTGAGCATCATCTTCTACATATCATCCTATGCAAAGAACTGACTCTAGGGCTAGCTCTTTACTAGGAAATGGTTGTAACATGAAGATTCAAGTAGTTTTCATTTTAAAGCATTTTTGTTTCGTTTGCACAATTCATGCTCTGGATGAATAGGCACTAATTGGTTGACTTTAATGCCCATTCTAGGGGCTGATGTTCCTCTCACTGATATGAGTTACCATTGACTTCAGTGGGATTTGGTAAGACAAAAACTGCTCATAAATATTACGTAGAGGCCTGAACCAAATCTGAACCTTCTTTTGAGTTCATAACCTAGATTGGATTTGTCAATTATGATATAAAAAAAACTCACAGGAACACTTTGTCCAAATCAATGCAGTCTGGTAGAAAGAGAAATTAAATATTTCTTATTTTTTAGTAATAAAAGTCCCAACATGCAATCTAAAACTAGTTGCTTTTGTAAAATAACAGCTTCCTCCTTTACTTTCTGGTTGCAAATGATCAAAAGTTAGAGACCATAAAGCAGAGGAAATGGATTGAACTGGAACCCTATTCAGTCTCAAGATGCTATTGCTGGACAAGAACCATAATGTCAATGTTGTTACGGTGAGCAGAGATGCCCTGGGAGTTAGGAGAAAAAGAACCAGAATTTTTTCAGTAATCTAAAGACTCATCTATACTGTCAATTAACTTCTCTTACAGTTAGTACCATTTGAAATACATCAGTCTTAGAGGTACATACTGAGCCTTCACTGCCTCCTGATCTGGTTGGACTATGTTGTTCTGGTCCGGCTTGTACACCAAATTGCATTGGAATACATGCTGGTATTGAAGCCATGACACAGGGAGGGAGGGTGTATGTTCCCTTCTTGTTTTGAGAGAGTGCAGTCACAGGCAGTGGGGTCAAAACTGCACTTTTGTGGACTGATTATTCACATGGCATCAGTCAAAAATATATCCAGTTTCTGGCAAAAACAGTCCGAAAAGTGTAGTATAAATACTGTAAAGCAGTTATCTTGAATACAATGAAGACATTTTCTTCACCACTTAAACATAGTTTGCCCCACTTTTTGCCTCATTTTCTCTCTGCCTAGCTAGTAGTCAGAAGAGGTATTAGAAGCTTAAAAAAATAGTTTTCAAGTGTAGAAGTAAGATTTGGAGAGGCAGCAATTGGTAAAGAAATACCTCAAATACGCTGTCATTTATGCCACTGTAAACCTGGAGTAACAAAGCAGAAATCATCCTCGGGCAAATAGTGGTTATTAAATGGTACTGAAACACAACAGTGTTCAGACACACTAATTCCCTATCTAATGACAATGTTCTACTGGAATATTTTAAAGCATAACTTGTTTGTAGGAGCAAATCACATAATTGCAATCCAGAGTTTGGAGCGAATCTCAGCAAATGATAGTTTGAAGATAGTATCGACCTGTGGCATTCAGAGTTACTGAGGCAGATCTTTTTCCATCGCTTCTGTCTTTAAGTCGTGTTTGAGCCATAAACAATGTTTCTGTCCCTGAAGATGCTGACTCTTTCACAATAATCTTCTCCAGAAGCCAGTCAGAGCCTTTTCCTTTTTCAACTACCATTCTTTGCAGAATGCCAACATCTACTGCTTCCACTTGAAAAGTATCCACCTGAAAAATTCAGAATCAAAAAGTCATATGGAAACAGAATCATGGAACTAAATTATCAGTGTATTTTGAAGTACAGAAGTGAGGAAAAAAAATCAGGACTTTTTTATAAACTCAATAAATATTAGCAGAACAGATGAACAGAGCCAGAACTTTAACAGGTTTAAAGATGTTAAATGTGTGCGTTAAGAAGTATTTGTTCCCTTCGTGGTTCCATGATTTACAGCTAAACTACCTCTTTGCCCACACAGATTTATCGTTTGCTTATGCTCAATTTGTGAGAGATTTTTCATCCAAATTTCAAGTTTATGATCTCCAAGGATAACATTTTAAACATATCTTACTCTCAACAAAATAGATGTCAAGGGTTATCATTTGAGGGATGAAATACAGCGAACAAGAAGAGCAAAAATGAGCATCACAGAAAGGTATTTTATTTTCTTAGGAAAGAATGACAAACTTGGTTCCAGATTTGGATTAACTTGTAGGGTTAGTTTTAATAAAAGTAACTGAATTTAAAGAAAAATATTAGAGAAAGTTATGTTGAAATAAGTTCTGCTATTCTCTTATCAGTTAAAAAGTCCACAATATTTTTTTTCATTTTTCATTAATATATGTACGTGTGAACATTAAAGTGTGTGTGTTTGTGAAGTACATCCTTAACAGTCTCCTAAAAATTATCACCAACCTGTCATTGAGTCACTCTGTGACTTCTATGCTGAAAGGTCCTGTTAGTCAAAAACTGCTGCAGGCCATATCATCATCCCATCTGCACTATCACATGTAAGTTATTATGTGAAATGGGAAAATGAGACCATGATTTTAATGAAAAAGTGTTGAAGATCCAGTTGAATAGCTGTACTTCCTTTCAAGGAGTCAATGTTATCAGCTGCTTAGTAAATTCAGACTGGCAAAAGCATAAAATGAAAATGGATAATGTCCTGCAGCAGCAGAGCAAATACATTGGAAGGGCTGAAATTCTAGACAGAGTGCAGGACAGCAGGTGAAGAGGTTCTTCGTCATGTTTTCCTTAGTTAAGTCAAAAAATTAATGGGTAGTGTCAACACTAAGATTTATTTTATTACCTATTAAACTAATTTGATGATTGAATATGATTAATCTGAACTCTTAATTTACCTTAATTTAGATATTAGTATGATCACTGCTTTAATAGGATTGATAAAGTTGTAGCATCATGCCTGAATAAAACTAAATGATTTGTTACACTTACTAAATAAAACGTATTAAAAATACACAGGGATAGATGACTGAAAAACACAGACAGACTCAAGTAAGAGACATACAGTCCCCTGTGTCCTTTTAGTAATAAAATATTTTAAGTTCCAAAAATATAAAAATTTATCTTTAAAATTGCTACTTATTCTTGCAAATGATTATGCTTATATTAATGCATGGTTATTATGCTTTAACCCCAGCCAGTAAGCAAGCCCCACACAGCCACTCACTCCTTCACCAGTGGGATCAAGGAGAGAATTGAAAGGGGAAAAGCTGGAAAAGTCATGAGTGGAGATAAAGACAGTTTAACAGAGAAAGCAAAAGCCATGCACACAAGCAAAGCAAAACAAGGAATTAATTCACTGCTTTCCATGGTCAGGCAGGTGCTCAGCCACCCCCAAGAGTGCAGAGTCCCATCACATGTAACAGTGACTTGGGAAGACAAACACCATCATTCCAAACATACCCCCTTCCTCCTTCCCCCCACTTTACAGACTAAGCTGATGTCATATGGTCTGGAATATCCCTTTGGTCAGTTGGGGTCACCTGTCCCAGCTGTGTTGCCTCCCAACCTCCCATCCACTCCCAGCATCCTTACCAGTGTGACAGTATAAAAAGCAGAAGCCTTGTCTCTGTGTAAGGACTGCTGAGTAATAACAGAAGCATCATCACTGTGTTCAGCACAAATCCAAAACAGAGACTGATACTAACTACTGTGAAGAAAATTAACTCTACCCCAGAAAAAACAAGCACAATTATTTATTTTATTGGAAATATAGGAGGAAGCTTTTGTCAGATACTTGTTAGAATAACTTCTTTTTAAGGGAAAAGAGTTTTCCAGAGGATGACTTATTTAGTGACACAATCATCAATGTCTCCAAAAAAAATCTGTTGTCAGTGATCTACTCTTGGAAAGGAGAGTTAAGAATAAAGCAAAAATCTAGACAAAATTCTGCTGACTTCTAGACTTGTGCTGTCTCCAGAAGAATGATAGTGGGGTTTGATTTGCACTAAGTTTGATGGTTAATAAACTCTTAGTAACTTACTAAATGAAGGGCACCATACTATGAGTTCTCTATAACATGGATTATCCAGCCACAGATAACAGCAAGTTTGTATATATGGCTAATACAAAAAAGGTTTTCCAAAGCCCTTCTCCTCTAAAAAGAAATATATTTTGACTGAATAAACATTTGTGAAAATGTTATTTTGTTTGTGTTAGACACACTACTTTGTCATTTGTCGATACGCCATTTTAACAAGCTTATTTTAGAGCATGTAAAATCTCATAGTCAAATTTGCAGACGATTCAGACAGCTAATAAACTTGAAGTTAAGAAACTATTAAGTAGACTAGAAACTGTGTCAGCTGGGGTAAACTCACTTCACAGACAAGATTACATTTTCTCTTTATGCGTACATTTGAAAATCTACGTGGTGTAATGAGCTTCATTGTAGTCAAGAGACCAAAAAAGAACAGAGAAAGAACAGCAACTATAATTGTTAGTGCTAAGAACAATTTGCTAGAGATAATTTATTTTCCAAATTTACTTCTCAAGCTGTCTGCAAACAGACAGATTATGACATATATTTCCTTCTAATTTTAAGAAATTCAATCATTATTAATAATTTAGCTAATATTTTTGTGGATTCATCAGAGACCATGTATTAGGCATAAAATGTTGGAAATACTCAAGCTGATGATAGGTCTTGTATCTCATATGATACTCTATCTCTTATTTGGTTTACAAATGGGGACCTTTTAAGTTACTGGAGTGTTAATTCTTCCACAGAGAGAGGAAGAAAACACACAGAAGTAAATGTATAGAATATAAAACTATTATTTTCCCCTAGGGAAAATCTTAATTGTATTTTAGTTACTAATAGCAAATTAGGTTTGAATGGAGAAAAGTCCCCTTAAATATTGATAATAATACATATTGTCTAATTCAGCAGAGCTCATATTGAATTTTCTCAGAATAGTGTTAAAACAAATTGTGTGTATGTGCAGCTCGCTAAATTTTCTTAATTAGCATTGCCTGGAGAAAGAAAGATATTCTACAAGACTGAGCAGCTGAGACTGACAATGTGGGAGTCATACATCCTCTGTGACCCAGAAGAGTTGCCCTAGCAAAACCAGAATTGTCACTTTTCATAGTTCTTGGCTAAGAAAATAAGAACTAAAAAATTCCTTTAAATCAATCATTCCAGCAAACTTTCCAGAACATTTAAAGTTTGGGGTTTGTAATTAACTCCTTTCCAGATTTTCTTCAAATGTTTCTTTTTTTCCTGGGACCCATGTTTTGAGCATTTCCTTTGAATCTATGACCCAGTTTGACTTTATTCAGTATTCTTCAGTGTCAGTTCTGGCAGCATATCACTGTCTGTAGCAGTTGCAATAACTCTTGTAACAGAAGAAGCATTTGAACAGTCACTGTGCACTATTTACCTTTATAAATGCCAATCATTTTATAGGCTTGATATTGAGACTTGATTGTTGGTTAATGATGATATTCCCAGCAGAACTGAAAACGGCAAGTCAAGACACACCATATGCTTCATTTCATCCACCTGTATGCACAAGTGATTTCCCAAACTGCTAATATTAGTATCATTTTAATAGGCTTTTATTGGAAAAGGAGTTAGAGTGCCTAGATAAAGGACCTTTTCTATTAAGCTTAGCAAACCTATTGATTTGCTGCCTGATTATTTTGATCTCTCTTGTTAATCTGGAGAAACTCCACTGAAAACCAACGAGTTTTAACACTGAGAGGCAAAATAAAGGTCCCTATAACACTGAGCCCAAACCGGAAACAATTTGTGAATATTCCTGTACCAGGAGACAAACAAGAAAAATTACTTTTACTGAGACATAACCCTTCAGGCTGTGGTCCCGTGGGCTCCTCCAGTTGTGGTGAACTGAACTTCTCCATCCTGTAACAAATGCTTGTCTTAGATGGACATTATCACCTTTATAGCTGTGCCAGCATAACCACGCGATCAGCTCCAGCCAAATTTTATCAAGATAGACCAAGTAAAAAAGTCTAAATCACTAATGATATTAATTGCTTACGCTAAATAAACATTTGAACAGAGTAAATGTATGTCACTGTGCCAGCAAACTTAAGGGATGGAAACACTAGGTGGTAAACAGCAGTGATGACAAGCACTGGTATTGGTACTGTCTTGTCTCAGCTCAGTGGGAAGACAAAGAGTGCATCTGTCTGTGCTTTTACCATCTTGTAATCAGTGTCCTGTAAAAATGCTTCTTTAAAAATAGGGGGTTTTGTGCATCTGAAAAATCCAACCCCAAATTTCTTCCTAAACTCACATATCTGCAGCATATTCTTGTATTATGCTAAATTCTGATCAAGAAATTAATTGAAAATCTTTATCTTTACATAAAAAAAGTAATGTAAATGACAATGAATGAATAATTAGAAGTTTCTGATAACCTACATTTATCCCGGTTTGTTCATCTTCAACAAGATTATGAATAATCAGTGAAAGAATAGGGGCAGTGGAAAAAACTAAATAATATTTGTCCTTTACTGACCTTATGTTAATTTGCTTAGTATAACTGGGAAAAAATCTCTTTGAAACAGGATTTGTATGCACAGAACAGTGACAGGAGTATGAAAGAATAGCAGGATCTTATAATAACCAGCAGATATGACCGTTCAACTAATTAGTGAAAGACATTTCCATCAGACTTTAAGTAAGATGCATTTAATAAAACGGAAAAGGACTGCTACATAGACCAATATCAAAAGCCACATCCAAAGCTGTAAACACAGATTATGACACAGCATACATTAAAAAGCAAAGCAAAGCAAAACAAAACAACAACAAAGAAAAGACAGCCATCACTTTGGACAGATTCAACCCCATCTGATACAGCCTGATTGCTGGACTGATTTAATAAAAGTCCAAATTTGAGATCTGGTTTACAAGGAGAAAAAAAAATAGGATGGATGCAATTTTCTTCAATTTCAGTAATGCGTAGAATTTTATGATATTTTGATTAAGACAGCATAATCCAGTATAATAATAGGATAATAAAATGTCTAACTTGTATGTCTCCAAGTGCAGCTGTAAACAGAGAATATTTTCAACCACATTTCATTACAGTGTAGCCTGTTAATAAGCTTATGCTCTTTAGTATTTTTGTGAGTTATATGGAGAAAATAAGATTTTACAGATTATGCAAATACAATCTCTAGTTATGACACTTCAAGAAGTAGGGTGCTAAATTGAAAAGTGCTCTGAAAAGATTTGTGAGAGTTAATAAATCACTGAAAAGCCTTACTTTCAATGAATCAAGCAGAATAATCTATTTAACTTGTCAAAGGCATGCTATTTGCTTATTGCCATAAATATTGTCAAAGACAGCAGAAGTTTGGTGTAAGACGGCTTTCCAGGCTAACAGTATAAAGGGTAATTAAAATTGGTTCCTAGAAGTTAAAGATTGACAAATTTAAACAGAAAATAGTGTGAATCTCTAAAATAAAAAAAAAAGGATATTTAAGCTTTGAAACAACTTTCCAGCTAGATGTAAGCTTCATCACTGATAGCCATTCATTCTGTTAAATACATTGTCTAAACTATTTAACTTGAATTGAAATTAATATAGTTCTTCTTGCATTAAGGAAGAGGATTGAATATTTTATTGAAGATTGAAAAATGCAGCCTTGGACTGACTATAACTATTTTAAGATTTTTGATACATTAAGCTAATAAAGTTAGCTGCATTTTATTTTTTAAATTATCTTGTTAAAAACTGAAAAGAATACAGCATAAAATTCACTTACCCAACCTCGCCTATCTAAAATAAGTCTATATAGTAAGATAATTTCCCTGTAAAATTTTTAGAAAGCAACAGGAAGTCTCTGAGGATAACTAATTTCATCTTAAGATAAATATCCAAATAAAGAGAGAAGGTAACCATCTCCTGGAAGCATCTACTTCACTCTCTTTCTGCAGCAGATGTTCAGACCATCATGTTAGAAAAAAATGTGCACAATATAGGCAAGTAAAACTAAGTGTGATGCATTTCAGCCCTAAAAATGTCTTTTATGTGATTTATTTTTGAGCTCTTCATAGACAGAATACAGCACCCCCCTCATGCAGTTAATTTTAGTGTTAATTAGTTTTGCCCAGTTTTTAATTTTTTTGCAACAAAGTTTGCCATGTTTTCTTTTCCTGCAAGAATACATCAGGAAAATAAAATTAATTATTCACACAGCTCTACTCCATCAGGCAGTGTTGTCTGGGAAAGCTAGGTGATCGCAATGGTTAGGTGTCCTAACTGTGCCCCTTATAAATCTCTTACTGACTGTAATTACTGATCGGGAAATGCCATCCTGGAGTTATCGCTGAGAACTGCACATTACTCAGATATTTGCCACTATCTCCTAGGATTATATAAAGCTTTAATTACATTCTTTCTTTCTGCATTTCTCCTCACGTTTTCTAGCGACCTCGACCAGTCTTTCCTACACTATGATGGTATTCCATATTTTCCTAGTTCCCATCTGATTAATCCTTCTGCTCAATGGATTGAAACAGAGTGAAACTAAAACCAGGACTCAGTCACTGTCAAGCATCTCTGGTGCTGACACAATGAGCAGCTGAGCAGTGCAGTGTGGTGCGCAGGGCTGTTTCTTGAAATGAGGGAACCACAGGGGAAGCAGGGAGAGCCCCCAAGAGTCCACAACTCACACCAGCAGCTGACAGGATGGGGCTAGGAGCAATGGTGGCCAAGATCTCTACACGTATAAAAGAAGTTCTGAGGGAATGCAAGCAACCAGGAGTGCCACCAACAGGGCAGGCAAAGGATGTGGAAAAGTCTGAGGTACTTATTGCCTTCTTTGCCTTAGTCCATAATAGTAAAACCAGTTGTCTTCCTGGTACCCAGTCCCCGGACCAGGAAGACAGAGACAGGGAGCAGAATGAAGGCCCCACACTTCAAGGGGAAATGGCCAGCAAACTGCTGCATCTCTCAGTGCTGGATGGGATCTACTCAAAGGTACTGAGGGAGCTGGCAGATGTTCTCACCAAGCCATTTCCATCACTTACCAGCAGTCCCAGCTAACGGTAAAGGTCCCAGTTGACTGGAAGTTAGAAAACATATCATCCATCTACAAGGGTCGGAAAGAGGATCTAGGGAACTACAGGCCTGTCAGCCTCATGTTGGTGCTAGGAAAGGTCTTGGAGCGGATCATCTCAAGTTCCATCACACTACACATACAAGACAATCAGGGGATTATGCCCAGCCACCATGGGTTTATGAAAGGCGGGACCTACTAGACCAACCTTATTAGTGGATGAAGGAAAAGCTGTACATGCTGTTTATCCAGACTTTAAGAAAGCCTTTAATGCCATTTTCCACAGCATTCTCCTGGGGAAAATATCTGTTCATGGATTGGACAGGTGCACTGTGCCCTGGGAAAAAACTGGTTGAATGAACAGGCCCAGAGAGAGGTGGTGGACGGAGATATATCCAGCTGGTGGCCAGTCACAAGTGGTGTTCCCCAGGGCTTAGAACTGAGGCCAATCCTGTTTAATATACTTATCAATGAGCTGGACAGATGGATTGAATGCACTCTCAGTCAGTTTGCAATGACACGAGGTCAGGTGGAGTGTTGGTCTGCTGGGCAGGAAGGCTTTGTAGAGGAATTTGGACAGGCAGGATCAATGGGCCAAGGCCAATTGTATGAGGTTCTACAAGGCCGAGTGCCACGTCACTTGGGTCAAAACAGCCCCATGCAGCACTATGGGATTGGGGCAGAGTGGCTGGAAAGATGCCAGCTGGAAAAGGACCTAGGGGTGCTGGTTGACAGCTGCCAAACATGAGCCAGCAGTGTGCCCAGGTGGTCAAGAAGGTCATTGGCATCCTTGCTTTTATCAGAAATAGTGTGGCCAGCAGGACCAGGGTTCCCCTGTACTCAGCGCTGGTGAAGCCACATCTTAAGTCCTGTGTCTGGTCCTGGATTCCTCACTACAAGGAAGACTTTGAGATGTTGGGGCATGTCCAGAGAAGAGCAACGAAGCTGTTGAAGGGTCTGGAACACAAGTTCTGTGAAGAGTGATTGAGAGAACTGGAGCTGTGTAGGCTGGAGGAAAGAAGGCTCAAGGTAGACCTTATTGCTCTCCTCAACTACCTGAAAGGAGATTGTGGCTAGGTGAGAGTCAGCCTTTTTACCATGCAACAAGCAATAAGGCAAGCCCAAGCTGCATCAGGGGAGGTGTAGATTGAATATTAGGAAAGTTTTTTTCACCAAAAGGGTCATCAAACATTGCAATAGGCTGTCCAGGTAAATGGGTGAGTCACCATCCCTGGAATATTCGTAAGTTGCGTAGCTGTGGCACTCAGGGACATTGATTAGTGGTGGACCTGGCAATGCTGGGTTAATGGTTGGACTTGATCTTAAAGGTCTTTTCCAACCTAAACAATTGTATGATTCTGTGATGACCAGATGGATTTAGAGTGTATTTCTGTACAACATTAACTTGACCAACAGGGTACCACTATGATTAATACATTTGGATCAATGGCATTTTGCAAGTATTCAATCATTCTCAGACATGCTTTCCATAAGGGAAGGTTTATCTGCAGTTACAAATTAGCAGCACTCTCCATGTAATGGGATGTGGACACAACAGGCAAATACTGATTTCCTACTGGTGGCCTTAGTACACTGTCTCATGTTCTGACCCTTATTAGTGTATTCTGGCACACATGGACTTTTTCCTGAAGTTGTGGTTTTGTTTTTTTTTTCCTGAAATTGTCAATGCTTCATCTGTGAGTACTGAATCTGAACACTAACAGTCACCTCTCACTGACAATTTTTGTATGTGCTGCAGTTACCATGGTACCAACCTGAGCAGTGGATGTCTAAATATAGGGCAGGATAAAGGATATATCTTTTCAAATACTAATAGAATGAAGTACAAATTCTCAGAAATTTTTGTGCTTCAGAAACTTGGAGTACTTAAAATAGTGCTCACTTTCATAAAACCTAGATTAAAGTACTTAAATATCAGTCATGACATTCACTGTAGTTTACCAGTTTTGATAGAACTGATCTGAAAAAAACCCCACATTTGCAAACAGGAAATTTGTGTGTAAATCCGAATCATATGACAGAGCATACAGCAAGTCTATCAAAGACCATATAAAGAAGCACAAAGAATTACATCTGCTGGAAAATGTTGGGTGCAAGAAGCAATATGGAGATACTGTAAGGATTTTACAAAACTAGGCCTTGTTTCTCACAGATTGTCTGTGCTGAGTATACTTGTTTCAAGAAAGTGTTTGTAGCAAGTAACATTTATCAGACTTAAACTGACTCATGAAGGATGAGTAAATACTATTAGGATTTCATGAAAACTGAACTGCATGAAGAAGAGTGCTGAGATTACTTTGTCTATCCTTACAGTTTTTAGGAGAACATCAAACAAGGCATCAATGTCATAGCAATTTGAAAGAACATTGTTCTTGCAGTGTGAGTAGTCACACTTATTTGTCTGAGTAGATCACCAGAAACTCAGCTCTCTTGGTGACAGTGCTGCTCTCTCTCAACTGTGAGCTACAGGGAGCTTACAGGGAGCTTATAGGGTGAATTACTAATATTATGCACATCACTTTATCTACCAGGTCTCTGATGATTTCACAGGTGTAAGGATCTTGGAAAGGCACAGAGCAACTTTTCAGATATAACATGCTAATTCACTTTTTTACTATCATGTAACTCAGCTCATGAAAATAAAAGACCCGTTAAATGAGAGAATATCACCAATCCACTGCAAAGTTCACTGAATATTTAAACATTTTTATGTATTTCTGCATAGTTAAACTGTTGCTTTTAGCAGCCCTGACATTCTGTGAGACTAACACCATATTTTGATATAATTTCTAACAGATACACTGTTCCAGTTCACTAGCTGTTACTGTATAGTCAGGGGGGAAAAATATTGCAAGGAAAAGCACATTTTAAAATGTCAGGACAACTGTTAGGATTCAGAATGCAAATTCTGACTGTTATACTCCAAATCCCCTAAACCACCAAGTGCAGATTCTCTGACTGCAGGGGTGCTCGGCACAATATGTGATTGGGCTGGTGTAGAAAGAGACATGCTGCACTTGAGAGTCTTTTTGGAGATTACTTGCAAAGGGAAGAAAACATTGGGAAATTTCCAAAACATGTCATGAACAAAGTATTGCTGCAAAGGCAGGAGTCTTGCTTGCAGAATTTTTACACTTTCCAATTAACCAAATGCTTTTACTTTATTTTCATCGAACAAAGAGTGAATCAAGCCTTTTATGTGTTTCTCTATTACTTATCTACAGGTAATTTCATTTTAGGACCCTAAAATATTTCTATGCTGGTATCCACATTTAGAAATACAAGGATACTGTGTTACATTCACACACTGCTCCTATAAAATGTCAAAGAAATAATGAAGAGATGGCTACATGCCAGCTCTGCATCTTACTCTGTAAGACAGAAGAATTCTGAGCCACACTGAAGGAGACACAAATGCTATAAAATGACTCTTCAGGTTATAAATCTTTGTGGTTCACATCTGTTTTCTTAGGCAACATTTCTGTTGATGTGCATCCCTGGTCCCTCTTCATTAAAAATTGCCAGTCTAGAAATCATATTGCACACTTGTGGGACTATGATTTAGGGAGAAATCTAGTAAAACTTACATTAAACTAACTTTATTCCATGAGGACAAAAGGACTACAGCTCTAATATTCAGTAAATCATCTTGTCAGTAAACTGTAATCTGACTTTATCAAAACTGAGTACCCTTATCCAGAAGTATTTAGTCCCTTAAAAACAAATAATTAACCCCCCCACCTTTTCTTATGAATAAGTATTTCAAGTAGGTGAAATCAAGTGAAATAATAGCAATTTTCAATTCCCACTGAATTGATAAGACTGGGCACAATTAGAAGCTGCCTCTGCTTTGGCTGCCAATCTAGGCTGATTTGCAAGCTTGCATCCTTAGAGGAACTAATTTGTTTGGCAGCCAACACCAACAGAAGAAAATAATTTACTGAATGTTATTTCCAAAAGAAGGACAGGTTAGTGTTCACTGAGATTTCAGAAAGGTATCAGGGTACTCGCACTCTAAGACAGGCAGGTAGCACTGTTTAATGCAAAATATGTCCAGTATTTCTGTTTGGAAGACAGTGGTGTTTCTTTTTCTAAACTTTAATTATTCCAACCCAAATTTTCTATAACGGATCTTTGTTTCAGAATCTTTATTAAATTGTTTCAACCTCAAACTTGTTTTTAAGTAGAGCCACAATAAATACAAATAATTTGGTTAGTCTATGGTTAAAATATCTTGTGACTTTTTTAGCTGCAAATTTCACTCCCTGTGTGAAAGCTTCCAACAGGGACTAGGTTTGATGTCAATGACATGCATTTTGCTGTAAATCTACCCATGTTTCTGCAGCACATTTAGTACCCAAATTCCTTCTAATTTCTATTTTTACTGACAATGTGCCAGGAAAATGCATCTCCGGCAACTCTGTTGTTCTTTGGTCTGTGTATGAGCTACAAGACCCACTCCTGCACAGCGAATGAATGACCCTTTTGATAGACCTAGGAAAACTATGGAAGCTAGTGTCTGTCTGGAGAGAGACCAAGAACCAGACTGAGGGGTTAGACAGCAGAAGTCAAGGAAATGTTCCATAGTCTGAAGAATGGCATGGGAAGAAAAGAGGTATTAAAAGAAAATTGGGTCTCTTTATAGCTCTATTGTGAAGCAAATACATAGGGAAAACACTGGCATGTCACTGAAGACCTTCTAAATTTGCAGATTTGAACCTAAAAGCACTGGATATAATCACTTCATTACTTGTCAGTATTGTTAGGATCAGCTGTATAAGCATCAGTACTTCTCACATAAAGATATTGATAGACACACACACAAACAATGACAGAGCATTGCAAACAGGACTTTGCAGACTGCCTTGCTCCCATTAAGTCCACAAGAATTGGATTGGGTGTTAAAAGTGAAAAATATAATGCAGAAATTATAAGGTATACCTTTCCTTTAGTGAAATTATCATCTCCTTTTCTGATTAACTTTCTTCTGCCAGTATCTCCCAAAGGGCCTTGCAGCATAACATACACATCTGCATCTGTCCCTGACCCAGGGGTAGCTCCCATAGTGATGTAGAGAACATAGCTTTTCACTGTGGGCAAAAAGAGATCAAAGGTTTATCAAACCTTAATGAGTTAAAAATTACATTATTTAATAAATTACTACTCTTACATTTTTATTTCTTATCCTACCCAGTGTGATCAGAAGACCAAACTATATTACAATGCTTAGAAAAGCACTTAGATACATTGCAGTTAGAATTTAAGAACCACTGTTATAAGAAATATTAAGCTAAATAATTTGACTGGGCCTGAAACGGAATCAGAAGAAAAATAAACACATGACAAATTGGTATAAAAATATGTAAATAATACTCTAGTACCACTTGTATGCAAGTAAATATGTAACACTCCAATGAAATAGTTCCTAGACTATGTATGATGCTAAATCACTCAAGAAGCACATCTCTGGTCCAAGCCTCACAGAGTTCAAATGAATCTTTGTCAGAAAGACAGCAACTTTTGTATTTCCTCTGGGTTGTGGTCCAGTCAGTGGCTGGCCCCTCCAGGCTGCACCCATTGCAGTTACTGGCCTCAGCAGAGGTGATGACATGTCAGAGAACACACAGTATTTCTCTGACATGTCATCTTACTTACAACCCTTCAGCTAAGCATTTCTTAAATGGCTGCTTATGTAAAGTACCTGTTTGTATGCCCAGAGAAGTATGCGCACTGGTGATCTGGCCACCAAAATAAGACAGAAGCTACATCCCCAAAATATTCAATTGAAAAAGAGAAAAAGTTGTGGGGAGAAGGTAACAAAAAGAGTATCTGTCCTCTTGTTAAATGGTCCTCAGAAAGAGCAGCAGCATTTGTAAAAATTTAAATATCTGTCCTCTTCTGGAAAGAAATAAATTTAGGAAGTATTTAAAAGCAAAGAGCCTACCCAGGGAATACCCCAGCAGTACTTGCCTCAAATTCATATCCAAGAAGCTTCTACCTAAGTGCTTTTCTTTGATACTAACTTTGAAAGCACAGCAGAAAAGGCAAAGAATATACAGATTATTTGTGCTTGATTTAAATCCTTAACTTCTGGAGTAGACTGGGATATTCTTATCGTAGAATATCCATTTAGGACAAGAGCTCCTCTACTCTTCTCTAACTTTGGTTATAAGACCTTGTAAGAAACACTGATAAAAGTGAAAATATCCAGTCGAGGCGATTTAGCACGACTCTGATGGAGTTTGATGACATACAACCATTTGGTCAGAGAAAAAGAAAGCTTGAAATTCTAGGAACACAAACAGAAGAGTTCAGTTGTCAAGGGCCATGGATCTCCTTGTTTCCTGAAATTAGAGTGCAAGACTTATTTTCTCTGGATTTGCCTTGTTTACTCTGGGAGAGAACCAAATGATGTTATCAAGAAAAAGTGAACTCTCAGTACTGTTCAATATCTTTTTAATAGTTTCAGTGCCATGTGCTTGTTTGTGTGTCACAAACTGGTATCTATCAGACTTGAATGCACAATGTTCAGTTGTGGGATCTGAGATCTTAAACACTGGAGTGGAGTGGGCCTAGCCATGCATCACCAGGCTGAAATGAATAGAAAATATCTGTTAAATCCTTTGGACTGCTCTGAAAATCAGCCATTGTCACTGATTGAACTTTTCTAGTGTTTCTGATTTATGACGAACCTGCTGGAAAAGGAGAGCCTGCTATGAGAACTGGAAGCTCAGTCACTCTTCCTCCTTCTTCATCTGCAAAGTTGTGACAAAATGGAAATTCTAGAACATTTTTACTTTCTCTGTGTCGAAGCTTTACCTTAGCAAAGAGCAAAAAGAAATAACTTCAGCATCTGTTGCACTCTAATGAAAACTATAGCAAGAGACAAACTATTGAACAGCTATGACACATCATCTCAATATTTAAAAATAAGAGAAATAATTTTTTCTAAAACGTTTTTGAAAGCAGCCTTTTGAATGAGAAGGAATAGATACCTTTCCCAATTAGACATAATTAAAATGTTGTCATTGTTAATGCTGTAGAGACTGCAGTAGGGGAAAAAATATTTAGAGTTGTTCAGAAAGGTTCCTTCATGTATCTTATTGATGCAGCATATGGAAGGAAAAGAAGTGTTGATATGAGCACATTACAGCTTGTGAGAAATGTCAATATGCCACAATATTTTTCAGTGCAGAATGTTTTCTTATTCTAAGGGGAGAAAGAAAAAAGAAGTGTTTCTGGGAAAAGCTGAAAAACAGAAATTAAGAATGCTTTATGGCATATGTGTGTATCAGTACATATGTATCGTATGAATATATGGAGTTTCATACTAAGTATTTTTAATCGCTGTGACATTCTGTATATAACCTAATGTTTATACACATGTTGATCTTGAGCTAAGTATCTTATTCTTACTGTAAGAAAACCCATTTTAATAATGAGATAGCTTACACTGTGGTACTACCAGCTACACTAAAACATAAAGTCCCATTTTCTAAGCTATTTAAAGATAGACCAGACAACATATTCGAAGAGAAAAAAAAATACAGGAAGTAACCTTGCTTTGAAAAGGGCAGAGGTAATTCACTCATACAATTCTTCATGACCTAACTCACTAAAATGTCCAAACCTTCAACTCAGTAAGCAAAACCGTCTTTTGGTTAGGAATTGTCACTGGGAGATGGTAGCATTATTTTGTGTTCAGAAGATTCTTATTATTTTTCATTATGACAGACACATTGAAAAGATTTTATTAAATGGACTTTGAAATATAATGTTAGCACAATTTCCCTTTGATAATAATATCTATATTCCTGAACAGTTTATTGAAACTCAGATTTCATTTACTGTGCTGCATTTTTTCAAGAAGTGAAAGAAGAAAGAATAAAGATGTTAGTTATCACATACTGCAGAAATAAAGCATATCTTAATTTTTTTTCTGAACATTATTTTATACTGATTTCAATCTCCTCAAAAACATCAATATAATTATTTTGTAGTTATGGCTATAAGAATGAATTCTGAATCTAAATATGGAATTCAACCAACTACATCTTCATTTACTTTTGACAGAAGGGGGAAACCTCAGACTCTCTGGAGGTGTAATCTTGTAAAATCAAAATAAAGTAGCATAGAAATGACCACACTGATTCTAAACAGCAATGTAAATAGACTGTTAACCTGTCTCAAATAACAGGTATTATCCACAGTCTCCTATATTAACCTAGTTATTTTATACAAGAATATAACCAGTCCTGCTAAAGAAACCATGAAATAAGAGGAAATGTCTTCCTAAAATCCAAATAACTTACAGGTATCCCAACACAGGGAAATTTATAATTTTTTTCTATACCTCTTCCTCCTGCCTAAGGTAAATGTGCATCTTTTCCTTGCTTATATAAATGATGCTGACTGTTTCCTAACTCAGCTTTGAGTCATTGTTATGAGCTAATGAAATAAAGCATACTCAGAGATGTCACTGTTTTCAGCTGCCAAGTTTCCACTCTGAAATTTTTACTGTGATCCACTGTCTCCTACAATACTTTAGAAGCAGTCTTAATTTTGATATATTTTTGGATGACTATTTCATCTGGCTATGAAGTTGAAATTAACAACCTGTCTACCTCTAAAATGTCAGAGGGTTCAGCTCTCTAATATCATGTGGTGGATGGGAAAATTAAATTTTCTCCAGCTTTTAATGAGAAAAAACCAGAAACATTAATGGACAAAAATGTTTCTGCAATTTGAAAGAATATGACTCTCTCCTTTAGAATTCTCTTTATTTTGTCAGCATAACAAAATAAAGAATTATTTTTTTTTTTGGTACAGTGAAGTGCCACAGCAATTTCAGCATGATGTGAGATTTTAGCTTCAGCATCTTGGACATCAGGAGAAAGATTGTCCCTTTTGTTATTCACTTCTTTTTTTCGCGTGCCAACTTAAAAGGCAGATACTTTCATCAAAATGCATTTCTAGTGTCTAGCTTAATCATTTGCCTCGGATCACTGAGTCTACAACATGCAACAGCCAATTTGGAGTTATGTAAATATTGCAATGGATGCCAGTGGGTACAGTTCTGAAAAGACACCACTGGATACGCTACAGATGATTGCACATCTGTATATATGCTCTCCAGAAATCTACCCAAGTTTACATGATTTTTGTTATCTATGGCTATCCTAACAAGTGTTTTGAGCAGTCTCTGAAGTTATCATTCTACAAGTGGTGTAACTTTTGTACATTAAAAATTACATAATTTTAGACAGAACTGACAACTGGAAGCAACAACCATAGAACATGGAAAGAAAACCAAAATTTATAATAGGGACACAATAAGTAATTGCTTTAGGTTTTAGTTTTCACCTCACGGCAATGCCAAGTCTGTCCTTCTCCAGTTTCTTCAATTTCTAGGCGAACTTTGAATATAATATTAAATTTTTTACTTAGTTTGATAGAAGTCTCATAAATCTGTTCTTTTTTAAGGAATCCTTTGGGGAATATGACTGAAGTACAGGTTCCTTTTTCACCACATACAGTTAGAGACATTTTAGGGTTCATGGAACAAGAAGAAGTATCACTTGTTGCGACAAGAACATCCCAAGTCCCTGTTAAAATAAAACAGCAGGAAAAAATTAATGGTTTTTCTGAATATCCACAATACAGCAATTTGTAACAGGCTGGGTTAGTGAATGATCAGCAGCCCATTCCCACTTTTGTACTGAGCTCGAATATTGGCATGTAACAGGTTGACTTAGTGCCATTGATTTAGTGAGAGGCAAAGTTGGGCACCAGCCCTTCTGTAGCACTATCGGACCCTTTAGAGATGGGCCAGTCCAAGAGCAGGGTGCAAGGAAGACTGCCAGTTCCATATTCGAGACTTATGAAGAGCCAGGCCAATCTGTTGATTTTCTTTCTCCCCTTATAAATGTTTTCCCTAATGATTTAAATACTTTTCTATACTATTCACCATTCAAAACTGGCATATTTTCAACAAGATAATCCTGGTTCTCAGGTTTTGCCTTTGGTCAGGGGACAGTATTTTTTCATTTTAACTTTTTGAGGAGTTGCTTAAGTGAACATGCTAAAATTTGCTTCATGGATATTATAAGAAGATGATGATTAGATACTCTGGTTCAGAGCTTGAAATGTGATATTTTTATCACAGATCACCGCAATTGTCATGACGGAAAAGTATAAAACTTTGTCTATTTTTTTCTGCAAAGTGATTTTTGCTGAGAGATTAAAAATAATCCAGTATAAAAGCCCATATATTTGTCTACTTTAGGGACACAGGAAACACTCACCGAGTATTTTTACTAGGTATTGCTCGAAGCACTTAGTCACTTAAGCATTATAGAGGAATTGAGAGCCCCCTGAAGGCTCACAAGGACTGCAAACTGACACCAGGTAGGCTCCTAAGTAATTTCTGCAACTCTATATGGAACAGATATTTAGTTAAACCTTCAACCAGTAAGACAGTTTTGAAGATCAGAAACTTGTCCCCATCAAAAAAATCCCATTGCTTTAGCTAGGTTTAATATTTTAATTCATGTAAATAGAATATATGGAAAATTCAGGCTATCAAAATCATAGTTTCAGTTTCTAAAAATTATGAAAATCAGAGTCTTGGGTCACCTGCACTGCTGCAGAATTGAGTAGAATTCTTTTATAGGCGTAATTTAGCTCTGTTTATGCAAAGGCAGACAAAGTATGGATTTAATAATTTCAAATAGCTGTTTTGTAAAGCAGGTTGTTTGACTAATGGAAACCATGACTTTTTGATTTGATGTCCATAAACCTCCAAAGTTCACTTTCTAATCATAACAGAAAAGTCTTTGTCTCCTAATATAACTAATGCAAATAAAGCTTTATTACTTTAGATAAGGTGAGGATCTGTGCCATAAATCGAGGACTTGGTGAAGGTAAAAATTTAGTACTCACCATGTGCAAAATCATCTAAAATAACTTCAAAGTTATGATTTGATGAGTAATCTTAAATACCAACCATTTTCATGTCTACAAACATTAAATGTAAATGAAACCAATGATATTCATGAAAACTGTAAGTCAAATGAAAATTTAACATATCTCCTGTGATACAATTTAAGATATTTTAGCCCTTTAGTACTGAAATATTAGGCCTTTAAACTATCCATGTATAGCCGCCCAGGAAGAGTGAATAGGAAGACTATGCCTGTTGCCATACAGTACCATACGCTGCTGTAACATGTAAATTAAACTGATAAATCTGATATAATCTCTGATAAATTCATCGAGATCCAATCTAAAAGCAGCTGGCTTCCTTCTCTTTAGTTAAGTGTAAAACACTGTATTAGGTTTGCGTGGCAAGCTTTTGGTAGCAAGGGAGTTTTGGGAGTGGCTTCTGTGAGAGCCCATTAGAAGGTCACCAAATAAAACAGAGCCGGTGTCTGCTTGCTCCGAGACACATCCATCACTGGCCAAGGCTGAGCCCACCAGCAAGAGTGACAGCACCTCTAGGACGAGTGATTTAAGAAAGAGTGGTAAAAAAACACTGCACAATTTCAGCTGAAAAAGGGAAGAGTGGGAATATGCAAGAGAAACAGCTCTGCAGATCCCCAGGTCAGTGCAGGAGGAGGTGCTCCAGGTGCTGGAGCAGAGATTCCCCTGCAGCCCATGGTGAAGACCATGGTGAGTCAGGCTGTTGCCCATGTGGCTCATGGAGGACCATGGTGGAGCAGAGATGCTCATGGACCTGGAGCTCATGGAGGACCCCACAATGTAGCAAGGGGATGTCGGAAGGAGGATGTGACCTCATGGAAGCCTGTGCTGGAGAAGACTCCAGGCAGAACATTATTGTCCCATCCAGAGAGGAACCCACACTGGACCAGGGTTGTTCCTGAAGGACTGCACCCTGAGGAATGAACCCCTGCTGCAACAGTTCATGAAGAACTGCAGCCCATTGGAAGGACTCCTTTTGGAGAAATTTGTGGAGGACTGTCTATTGTGGGACAAACCCCATGCTGGAGCAAGGAAAGAGTGTGAAGTTCTCCCCCTCAAGAGGAAGGAGACGCAGAGACAACATGTGAGCAACTGACCACAAATTTCATTTCCTGTTCCCCTAAACTGTTGGATGGGGGGAGGCAGATAAAATTGGGGGTGAAATTTAGCTCAGGAAGAAAAGGGGGAAAGTGTTTTTAGGTTTTATTTCTCATTGTCCTGCTCATATTTGATTGGTAATAAATTAAACTAATTTCCCCAAGGTGAGTCTGTTTGGCCTGTGACAGTAATTGCTGAGTCTGTCTTATCTGACCAATGAGCCTTTTATTGTGTTTTTTTCTCTCCTGTCCAGCTGTGGAAGGGAATGATGAGTGTCCTTGAGGGGCACCTGGCATCCAAACAGGTTTAACCAAACATAAAAAGTGCTATGCTAAAAAATTATCCTTTTTTAATTTTTCCCAGAAATCTTTTAATTCTCTCAAAATGGCATTAACAGACTGCTGAAACCCATTTATTTTTATGACAAAATTTGTTAGTTTAAATAACACTTTACTCTCCTTGATATGTAAACCACCACTAATCTTGTAGATCACAACTGTGTCCATTTTGAACATTTAATTTGCTATTCTGAATCTGTCAAGTTTTTTCAATACCTTTTCACAACAAAGACTTGTCATATTCTCAGTTATCATGTCTTTTTTACATCTATTCCAGCTTGAACCAGTCCTGAACAGAGATGGCCACAATTGCACACAACATTCCTGGTGAAATATCACGGTTTCTCTATAGAGGTAGTAATTTCACTTTGATTTTGACTGATAATGCCTCCGTACATTGTGGGGTCACAGTAACCCCATACCCATGTCACATTGCTGCCTCCAAAATTATCCTGTGATCATATAACAAACCCAAGTATTTCTCACAGCCCTCCTGCTGATGAACATGTGTAGCAGAAATCATTACAAAACATGGCAATACAGGTCAAATACAGTTTTTAGACTTTGAGGTACTAATTAGTTCCTAATTTAAAACAAAGACACAAACAAAAATGGGAATTAGGAAAGTGTATCACAATTAAGAGTTCAAATATCTAGCTGGGTTTACACCTAATTATGTATTGTGCGTTGTATATTTGTGCCACAGAATTCAGTTCCTTCAGTTCTTAAAGTTTATCACACAACCTATTCATTTCCTTATCCTGCTCTCAGCTTTGAAGCACCAACAGATTTCATTAGCTTATTCATTCTCTCCTCTCCAGCTCTTTACATATGGTCTCTTTACTACTGCTTTTCACTTTCTTATGATTATCTAATGATTTCTGATACAGCAAATAAAAATCAGTACTGAAATTTAGACAGATTAGATAACATTACATTTGTCTTGCTGCACAATATTTCTGGAGTATCCTTTTATTTTAGAATCTATCTTTAGTACAGTCATGGTGCGTTCCTTCTCATTTCCTGTTTGGGTCTATTCTCTTAACTACTCTTTTCTTCAAAGTCTGTTATAAAGTTTTTCATGTGAACAATTACTAGGTCTATATTCACCTACATTATGCTTTCTATGTTTTAGATGGAGGTACTAGCTTTGCTATTGTCAATTCATACCTTTTGTAATTTTAAATTGTAATTTTTAAAATTGTTTTAAATTCTTGTTATTAGATCTGCCAATTCATTTCCCAGTTTCTTCAGTATTCTGGACAAATGACTACTCTGATTGTCACTGTCTGACTACATGAAACTGGAAGTTCTATTTCCCATAACTTCATCGCCATTAATACTCATGTTTTTGCTTCCCCAGCCAACATTACAATTCCTTAATGAAAACAGAGATGAAGTATTCTCTTTCTTTAGGGATTTTACCAACATCGTCTTCAGTCTGAACTCTATTGTTCCTGTGTAGTTACACAACTTTCCAGGTTCTTTTCATAAGTAAATGGTGGAAGAACCTTTACTATTTGTTTTAATTCTTTTATAAAATCTGACTCAGCCTGGAATTTAGTAAGTCCCACTCTAGCCATATAGTTTCTGATCCCTAAGGTACAGCACTCTTTGTTGATTGGTCTTTTATTTTTCTGTTCCTGGTAGGCTCTCTGCTTACTTGTCATATCTTTTCTGGAGTTATTAAACACCCAGACCAGAAATGATTTTCAATAGATACAGACCTGAGTATTGGTAACCATAGACTTAAAATTATTAGCAAGTCTGCACTCAAATTGTTAAGGACTATGTGTGTGTGTGTGAAACCAAGGAAGGAAAATTTTTGCATAGTTATATTCCGACACCAGTCAAGGTGGATTAACAAGGATGCACATTATCAGTGAAGAAAGCTGTAACAGACTTCGGCCAACCTTGGGCTTCTGCTCTGAATTACCCTCAGCAGACCCCTGCCTCGCACTGTGGATTCTCTATGGATCACCTATGGAACCTACTTATTAGGGACCTAGAATACTTACAGTGGTGTAACACAGTTATTTCTTATTCTGAAGCTGACACTACTTTAGCTGCTCATCCTGTGTTTATATTTCCATGGTATTCTGTTCTTCTGTTGTCTCAGCAGCATTATTTTTCTGTTTCCTTAGATGATATGAGATATTCACTAGTGAACTAACTACAGGTGGTTAAATAAGAACTAATTTCATCTGCAGCTATGTATAATATAAAAGCCTCTGAACATAAAAGGAAATGTCCAGAAGTATAGAAATTAGTAAGGATAAGTCTAAAAAATGATTGTCACAGAATGCAAATTCACACCTTCAGATTAGTTTAACTTTATATAGCTTCGTCTACCAGTTCTGATTCAGATTTCATAAATGGCCTCAAACCAACATTTACACCTCTTCAAAAAAGACATATGAGAGTGCTAAGAAACCCAGTATCCAAGTAAAGCATTAAAGACTTATCATGTTTTCAGTGTGTAAATTGTTTCTGAATTTTGATCATTTTTTAATTAAACAATTCCAATAGGCTATTGAGTTCAGGTTAACTAACTGTTTGCAAGAACTTGTGCCATTGATATTAGTAAAGAAGAGAACTGCAAATAAAAGCAAATGCTTTCTGTAAATATATGAACATACGGGAAAATCTCATTCTGTTAAAAGAGTTTTTGTACCTCTTCTTGTGATTTCATCACTGTTGCAAGAGCCTTCTGCTCTGTATTTACTGCCATATGGAACAACCTACCTCTTTCTGCTTCAGCTTTTTTTCCTAGCCTCAACTGAAAACATAGTTCCTTCACTGCCTCCATCACCTAATATCTCCCTTCTGCTCTAGTCTTTCTTTCCTGAACATTGTAACTGTATTTACTAGCTCAGAAAAGAGTTTAGAGAGACAATTTGTGTGAGAGATGTAATTCATATTCAAGCTTTATTGTTTCTGTAGTTTGGTTTTAGCCTTCAGAATAACCAAAAAAATATTATGAATTGCAATATAAAACAAAATCTGAAAGGAGTTTTAAGGATTTTGGACCTTACCATAAACTTTTCCAGTCAACATTCCATTCCTGACTTTTCCAAGAAGTTTCAATGTTCATTCCATCTGTCCATCACCAACTCCACTGTCTAACCATTGTTGGCAAAGAAATACATGTTGGTCATCAGTCTTGCCTGATTCATGGATGACAATTTGGTCGAGGTACCACCCAGCTCCATAACCCACATTATGGTGCTGAACAAGGACTTGACTTAGCTGTCCAAGGTCTACTGCTCTCATTTCAGAGATACAAACCTGAGAAGGTAGAGGCAAAAAGAGTAGCAAACTGATTAAACCATATATTTTATCTTCCATCTTTGAGAAGACTGTGTTTAGAAAGACAGAATCCTTTTAATGCTGAAGTCTCTTTTACTTTCTGAGAGTAAGGAATCACATTATAGTCTGACATTAATCTTTGGAGACCTTGTTCAGAACCTATGTGGACCTTAAATATAGACATTTTAATTCCTCAGGATCATTGCAACCCTGGCTTTATTATGAAAACCATCCCACATTTTGGGGTAGAAAAATGCCCTGATCAATAACTTGCAGAAATCTCATGAAAATTGAAGTTAAACCAATCCCTCATAACTGAAACAAAGGAAGTGCTGGAAGTATGAGGAGAGACATGATAAAATAAATTTTGGTTTAGATGAGGTATTTTATTTTTAAACATTTCAAAGTACTTTACATTCAGAGACATCCTATTTTCCAAGTGGGATATGTCATATTATTCAGCCCTGAAGAGAAATACTGACACTGTTGATGACTGTGCAAACAAAGGAAGATACTGACATTAGAAACTATAACTAAGGCTGTGCACGCATACAGGCAAGAATTGATGTGCTCTTTGGATGTAAATAGACATCTGTTTAAATATTGCTACGGCTACCAGTAAACAAAAGCTAAATGGCAACTGCACTAGTGCATGTTGGGATGAATAAATTATGTGAGTGAGAGAATGAATGTGTTCTGTATGAGAGATAATATGAGAGGGTGGGTAGATACTTGGGCATGTGTGTGACATTAAAAAAACCCAGATGGATAGTAGAAACAGACGCTATAATTTTTATTTGTTGCCAACCAGTTTGCCACCAGGCAGGAAAAAGCTTGAGGACCAGAAAGCAACAAAGGAAGAGATGATTTTTAGAAAGAATTATGTCATCTGGCCTTTTCTACTGTCTGTGCCAGACTATTCTCTACGATATGATCAGAAAAAGAAAACATCAGAGTTATTATCTCTATCACAGCTTTAGGACTTACAACATTCTTATCTTATTATATCCATAAGCTCTTCAAATAGTTACCATGGAAAGTTAGACCCCTCCGTGTAATGTATACATAGGCCAAAATAAGATCTAGCTGTGAGGAACATCTTGCAAATAAGTTTTTGGGAGTACTCATTGCTTTTTAATTTTATTCTTTGTAGTTCCAAGCCAAATATAATTTTCTTGTCAGTCTACATGACCCTTGACTTAGAGGAAATAGCCTGTATTGATAATATTCATGTTCCTTCATAGCTAACTCTATCTGAGAAAGGGACCTATCATTAGTTTCATTCTTTGTGACAATAATTAACATTCATTAGACAACAGTGGTCATAATCACCCATTGTTATCAATGAATTCACATAATAGTACATTAGGTTGCCTACTCCCTCAGCATTAGCAAGAATGTACTTTTGGTTGATGTCATTGCATTTCTTTTTTTCCTTTCAGTATAAAGACATTTGGAACTGCATTAAACACACTACTGGCTTTAATGAAAGCCAAAGGAATTTTATTTAAACTGTTTGGCAAACCCATTTTACATTGTTTCTTACACTTTGTTGGAATTTTCTGTTTTCTTAGCTTTTCCCTATATTCATGTCCTTTATCAGTCAAGAGAGATCTTTTTTTTCATGCCTGAAGTTTCCTTAACTTTGTTTTCTTTTCCTATCCATTCCATATTTTCTAGGGATATTGCTGATGTAAGCTTGTCTTTCAAGACAGCTTGCCGTTTACATTCCTTTCTTTCACGTTCTATTCTTAGATACTCTCACTAAAACCTCATTCCAACTGTTTTATTGATGTAAAAAGAATGTAAGACTGGTAGTAGTAGTATTTTAGATTGCAGATCCGTCTAGTCCAATATAGTGTTGCCAACAGCTACCAGTAACAGGCTTCTTAGGAAAAGCTGAAAAACAGGGGAAATATAAAGAGATGCTTCTTGACTATAAAGTCTCCCAAGTTTTAGCAATGTATGGTTCAGATATTGCCTGAGACAGAGATTGCATCTTTGCACTTAACAGCTCTCAGTGGAAAGCTGTCTTCCATGAAAATGTTCAGTAGCTTTTTGCACCAATATGCATTTTACCATCTCCAACATCTTCTGCCAAGAAATAAAATGTATTAATTACACACTGTGTAAAAAGCCATCTCCTTTTGTTTTGAATCTGCCACCTGCAGGTATCATTGAATGCTCTTGTATTTCATGAGAAAATAAAAATGCTCAGTTTCTCTATGCCATTTTATATTTCTTATCTCCCTCATCCTTCCTCTCATCATCTCTTTTCCAGACCAAACAGTACTTATTTGCTTCATTTTTCCTTGTATGGAATATATTTCATGCCACTTGACATTCTTCTTGCACTTTTTAAGACAAGTGAATCAGACCAAAATGCAGCATCTATTACGCATCTGCACCAGAGAACTTACTTGGAGGAATGACTATATTTTCTGCCTTGAAGTGGCTGGTTTTTTTTCCTTTTTCTAATAATTTCTAAATGTTTTGTCTGTTCTGTTTTTCTTTTGTTTTTCTTCTACTGAGCACTGGTCTGGCACTGTTACAAAGCTATCCTAATGGTAAGGTCATTTTCCTATTTCAGAGCCCAACATTTTGCATGCAAATTTAAGGGGTTTTCCCCCCTCACAGTCACTGCTTTTCATTTAGTTACAATGAATTTGATCTGCTATTTTTTTACCCATTCGCTCTGTAAGAAGTTCTTCTGCAATCTTTGCCACTAACTTTCATACTGATTACCTTGAACACCTTAGTATCATTGGGACATTTTGCCATCTCACTGCTCAAACCTTTCCAAAGAACCTGTCACACAATGAAGAACATGAATACACAAAATACCCCAGCTGAAGAACACATTCATTTTCCACAGCACAAAAACTGCTCTACTAAAACAAAGGATCTGCTTGGAAAGACACTCAACACTCTGCTGCTCAACGCAGTGGCTCTGATTTCTTTAACACAACACCAGAATCACTGATTCTATATTAAGGTCCAACTTGAAAGTGCCATGCAAATTATTTTTTTTAGACCTCTTTTCCAGATTCTATGTGCCTTTATGTCTTTTATTAGCTCTCCTAAACATTTGCCCTCCAAAATTCCAAGAATTAACCTGTATTTTTAATTATAGCATCCAAACAATCAACATCACAAACCTCTTCCTGTATTTTTATAGCACAGTTTGGACTAAGACAGCAGGATTCTGCACAAATAGCATTTAGGAAAAAAAAAAGTTGCAAGAGACTGCAAGAAAAGGAAAAGAAAAACATGTTTAAATACTTTGGAAGGAAAGACTATGGCTGAAATATTAAATATCTGCCAATTTCACTAGACATCATGACACTAAATACTGCTATGAGTCTAGCAGTAGGTTATTGCTATGAAAAGAAGATATTAAGCATATTTTTTTAAATATATATATATGCTTACCTCATTCATTCTTGCCTAAATTATTGGTGAACTTCTTTTTATAGCGCGAAATAAAGGATACAAGAAAAGTAAAAACATATCTTCAGATCACCAGGTAAACCAGTGACTGAGCTTAGAAATGAATATAGGTGTTTTGCCTGGGAGTGTTTCATACATTGTATCACAGAGCCCACTTAGAGCAACAGTTGTATGAAGATGGTACCTAGGCTAGGAGACATTAGACAAAGAAGAAAAAAGAGAAGCAGAAGAGGTGACAGCAAATTTTTAGAGAGATTGCAAGCGTATTATTGAAGAAAAACGTATAGGAATGTCTAAGTAGGATGATTAAAGAAACATGCTTCTACGCAAGGAACAATGCAGCAACAAGACAAGTTGCGGGAGACAAGCAAAGAGAAGGTGACACGGAAGAACATATTCACAATGAGATTAGACTAGGATGTGAAAGTTTAGTTTTATACTTTGTCTGCAAATCCAGTGCAATATACCACCACAGGCGATTGTGGATGCTTACCACATTTCTAAAAAAGGGTTTATACAATTTCATGGAACAAAAAATATCAGTGACTCTGGAACACAAAGATGATATGTCTGATTTCTAAGTTTCTAAGCTCAAGAATATATTTTGATATTATAAAGTAAGTGAAGGAAGAGTTGTTGAGTACAAGACTAGAAAAGAAGTGTTGCCTCGGAAAGTTCTGGCATCTCAGCTGTGAGAGACCATAAGAAACGGTATGAAATAAGTATAGAGGATCCTGCTTTATTGTACAGGATGAATTGATCAATTGAAAAGTCTCTTTAAATCCTACCTAATCATACCTCGTCTGAGTCCAGGGTATGTGTGAATATATTGTATAGATGTAGTCATTAATACAGTAGGGAAGTCATTAATAGGTCAGGGAAGGTTGACCAGAAAATCTCTGCTAGGATTTATCTTGAGCAGATACAGTATGTTTACTAGCAACTTTACCTGTTTGCAATTCTATATATAAATGGATTAATTAACATAGAGTAGCTAACTCATTTAAAATTGTTCTTTCAGCTCTGGCTGAACAGATGTTTTTAAAAAAATGCATTTTAAAGGAGCATTCACAAGAAATAGACTTCATATTTCTCTACTAGATTCACAAAGATCTGAAAATTAAGCTATAGAATTTTATATGTCGTTGGATTCAGTTCCAGGTTCCAAGATACTGATGGCATGTGGGTTTTAAATTTCTTGGTACTTTAACTATTCTTACACTGTAATCCTAATTCAGGTGAAATGTCTATACTTAGTAAACAACACATCCTTTCCACAGATGTCGTGGGTTTATCTGGTTAGGTTTTTTTTTATATAAGAGGAAGATTGGCTTCTGTTGGAAGCCTCTGCAAGTTTCCCTCCATTCTATAGAGCAGGGCCAATGAGGGCCAGCTCCGAGGAAAACTTCCTGCTTTTGAACCATTAAGTTATGCCCCTGCGTGAAAACATATTTAAGAAGTTGTTGCACAGTTATAATTTCAACAGCCATGGGTTAACAACATCACAATACAGACATCAAGGTCAGTGCAGGAGGAGAAGAGGAGAAGGAGGGGGAGGGACCCCACGGATCAGGGAGTGGACTTAAAACTATTATTCCCTGAATATGCTGATGATGACCATGGTGATTTCAAGTTGTCCCCTCAAAGCCCATGGGATCCATCGGGGTGCAAAGACCCCCCTGTCGGAGCAGGGGGAGGCATGAAAGAAGCTGTTACCTCGTGGGAGGCCCCCANCGCAGTATTAATCAAAGCTCTTTTCTCAGTTGTTATCTCTAGCAGTAAATTTCTAGCTGGTTTTTTTTTTTTCCCCTTCCCCTTGGAAGGTGAAAGGGGTGGGAGGGAGGAAGACCTTGAAAGAGTTTTGCTGGACACCAGGCATTTATCCAGGGTCAAACCACGACAACAGGTTACCAGAGCGTAACATCAATCCTTGTAATTCATAATTAAAAAGAAATAGAGTATTATAAAAAATATAAAATACATAAAGCAAACATGTAAGGAAAATAACTTAGTACTAACCTGTCCTTTCTCAAAATTTGAGTGCCGTAGTTGCCTTTTGCAGGAATCTCCCTGCTCTCCAAATACTGTTATATACACATCTGCAGGCAATGTTCCTGTATGAACACTGATTGAATAAAGGACTTCTGTCATGAAAAATCAGACACAAAACATTACCATATGAGACTATTAGCAGTGGAATTATCAAACATTATAAACCAATTTATTTTAAGTAAAAGATAAATTTCAAGACCAAGGAATTAAGTTGTAGGAATTGACATCAATTTTCTGAATTTCTTATAGATTGCTAGACACCTCACAGCACACAGTACATTAGAGATGAAATGTCCTTTATGAATCAGTGCAACAATCCATGCTTGCATTACAGAAGAAAATGTCTTAGTTCTGGACTCTTATCCGGTGGTCACTGAAATCATCTGAAAAAATCACACTGATTCTATCAGATATTGTAAAAAGCCTGGAGTTCTTGTAGAAATTCAAGGTATTAAATTGAGTTAGGATTTGTCTACTCTAACAATTTACCAAGGAGAAAACACAGACATAAGAAATGAAATCCCCTTTTTGTTCTGGATCAGCTGAATTGTGTTTTAATCTCACATTTTATACAAATATACATTGTTATGATTATTATCTACCATAAAGAATGGTTTGGCATGACTTCTGGCTGATGAGTTCCTCGAGGCATCATGACAGAGGATTTTTAATGGGTTTTGTGAAGACTTAAATGTTATAATAGACTCTCTAGATGTATTCCCATTTGCAGTCTAGCCTTCAGTTAGATATTACATGCAAAAAGTTTTAAATATTTTAGCTAAGTCTTCTGTTCATAGAGTATAATAAATGAGAATTCTTTTCTAAATATTTTATAGAAGGTAATCAGAACAAAGGAAGATGTTATCATATTTTAAACACAATGATGAAATGAAACAGAGCTTCTGGGGCACAAATAGGGCTTGAAGAAAACCAAAAAGAAGATTGCATTTTCTCTTTGTGATTCATGCCATTATGACTTTGCACCTGACTTTTTTTAATCTGTGATTTAGTCCCTTGCCAAGCATAAATCAGTCATTTTCTGAAAAATGCAACAGAAATATGTTAATTCAGCTTTGTGCATTTTTCAGACTTTCAAATTGGTATTTAGTCTGGTGAAAACAATACATGTCAATTGTTTCAAAACAAAAAAATGCTTTAACTATACATATATATAGACCCTGCACTGCTTACACAGTTTTATTAAATGAATCTTCAAAAATAATTTTGACTCTTTTTTTAATATATACAAAATGTTTTGCAGTCTTGTCCATTGTGTTCATCCTATTAGGCAGTTTATGAAATTGTATATGTGCATGCATTTGCTCATGTATTTATTCTTTATTTCAGCAGCATACCCCTGAGTGGTGGCTTGTCTGGCCTGACTGCTGCTAGCTCTGTCACAGTCTCAGATCCATCTTCTCCAAACAGAAATGGAGCTTCAGTATGGAATCCCAACTCTTGTTTAGTATCCAGGTCTTTTAGCTGAAGCTGCAGACAGAATCGGAGGAAGAAATTAATTTATCTGAATTATTTAATTTCTTATTTCTATTGCAACAGAAACTGACATTTCTTTCTATTGCTAACTCCTGCAGAGATTTTATAAAAGCTATCGGATTCTGCATAAGAGTTACAACAGTTGCTGCAAGCTAATTCTGCAGCCTGATGTTCATAGGTGTATTCTTCATTGCATAAAGACACAAGCATAGAACCCATTTGTAGAGAACCAATGAAGGATACAGATTAAATTGACCTGTATGTGTTTGCAAGTTCAGAATGTCAAACAAATGAATACAGTTGCATCACTCTTAATAGCATATGCCCAGCTTACAAAAATATTTGCTTTGCCACTTTTTATTTATTTAAATATGGCTTGCTATATCTCAGCTACAATTTCCAAAGTTGGCAGAAATGAGGTGTCTGGTGGCCTTCAGGGCTCCCTGTGGAAATAAGTTATCTGGAGAATGAATTTCAATGGAAGGTGCAAGACTTAAGTCCAGCTTCATTCTACTAGGCTCTAAATACTCATTGGAGACTGAACAAATTAGGTTCCAAGTTTGTGGACTTAGAACCTCCAAACCAACTGAGGAAGCACAGCCTTAGGAGCCCACATTTCCCAGCTACTGAGGTGGTCAATGTGGAAATCAGATTCACAGGAGAGCAACTCAGATCATGAACTCTATCCTAGGTCAGGTTATAAAATACAGAATGAAAATCTACCAAGTATAGGCAGAAACATTTCTGGTAACTGTACATGCAGTATTGAACTTTATACATACCTAATGACTGCAAGGTTGCATGAATGGTTTCTTCAGGCTTTAGAATCTCTTTGTATAGAAATAGTATATCCAAGATATTTTAAACAAAATAAAATAAAACAAAAACTTCATTTCATCAAGAAAGTAAGCAATTGAAATTCTTAGGGAGGGATTCTCAAAATTATTGAGGTTACTTCTTACTGGTACTGACACCAGTATTGGCAAGAGCAAAATTTTGGCACTCATTGTACAGAATTCACATACCAGAGTTTGGAAATCCTGAGTACAGATTTCCTCATGTAGATTTCATGTGCAAACTTTGAAATGTTTAAATATTTATATATTTGAATGATGTGATATAAGTTATTGGGAATTGGACAGGTTCACTCTTTAAAATTTTGTCAGATAGTCTTGCCCTTGAGTTCCTACAATATTTTTCATTATTGCTCATGCATTGTGTCCAGTGCTTCACAAGATCAGTCACAGGAAAGCAAACAATTCCCCAAGACATTTTCCAGAATGAAACCATTAATTAATTGAATTTTCTTGTGCTATGTGTATAAATTCCTCTCATACAAAAATATTCTCTCTAGCTTCTAACAATACATACAATTCTAATGAAATATCAATACATATCACAAACTCCTATTTGTATGAAAATTGCAGTAAGGATTACCTGCATATGCTGGCAGACAACCTGATGAAACTGGAGTCATAAAAACGTGTGCAAATTTATGCAGAGTTTGACCTTAAACTGAAATGTAGCTGACAACTTCTTGTTAGTTGTAAGATTATATCTGAGTATGAACTTTAGCTCCAAATCATATAGTATTTCTATATTCTATACAAAAATGAAAAATTATTTTGTATTTAATTTTGGAAAGGGCCAGAAAAAAAAGTGCAAGAAATTGTACTTGTTTTATAGTACATAAATTTTCAAAAGCTACAGAAAAAACATAATTTAGCTAAGATTATATAATTTTTCTACAGAAGTCTTCAAAAGACTCTAGGAGACAACAGGAAAAACTCTGAAGTACCTCTGTAAACACCAAAATAGAGAAAACAGAGAGTGGTAAAAGGAATGTAGGAATTTTGTCTCCTTTTTATCCTAGTTTCATCTGTAATCTGTTTGTGAGAAATGTTGGAAATTTTGGATATTAATTATTTCACTTCAGAAGAAATCAAGGAAGGAAATTCTTTTCAGCTGGGGCTGAGTTTGAACACTGATACTGAGCTGACTGCTTCTTGTAGTCTTTCTATTTCTACACAACGTCTCCATTTTTTTACTGCATTATAAGAGCCCTATTTGAGCGAAACTGACTCACTACATTTTAGATTATGCTTCCATGAATAAATAATTTATAAATAGATTAATAAATTAGTATTAGATATTATAAGCATGCCAGTGGCATAGGCAATATATCTTTTTGTGGCTTGTATTGTGGGTTGCATGTGCACACCACTAGAAGAGACTACGTAAGTCTATAGCAACCTACTAAATTCTTATAGATTGTATCAATTTATAGCTACTAACAAACCATTTATTAAGTAAATTGTGAAGTATTTAAAAGTCTGGACTTATTAAAATAACAGCCATTTGCAGAGGGTTGTCATGGGAAAGGACGCAGAAAGCAAATGATTACATATATGAATTTTCTGCTATATTTTGAGCCATCAGGTCTGGAGGCTGAAGTCTTACATTACACAGTCATACAATGGATATAGTAAAGGTAGCATCAACATATTTTTGAAATGTTTTACTAAATGGTCCGGAGATGCATATTTAGAGAAATTTGCTTACCTATTCTTTCCATTCTTGTAGCCTAAACTGAGATAATAAAATTAGCTGACATGAAACATATTTGGGGAGAAAATATAAGCAAGATAATCTCCTCTTCTATCTTCAGAGGAGCTCATAAACTCAGACTCAATGTTCCCTGGAGTACCACAAACCCATTCACATTTAATGTGGAATGCGACTGTCAAAAGTGTGTCTGGAGTGTTTATTCATTTAAGGAATCACTTTTAATCTTTCAAATACATACAGTACAGTTACGGTATTCTACAACTCAGTTCAGGAATGCATTGTTCTACTGACTTCGGAATAATTCAGTGCTATGTCCACAATTTTTTTTTTTGCCCTTGCCTACAGGCAGAGCTCATTGACATAATGTTTCTTTGAACTAACCTTCCAAGTTTAAATATTAGATGTACTTTTAAGTTCTAGTTGTATTGTAAGATTGACAGCATTAAGTCCTTTCACCATTCCTTTTTATGAGAGTTCTTAAATGCATGTTAAACTACAATCAGATATTTAAGGCCCACTGATGACCACGTTGTGAAGAATAAATACTAAAGTATTAGCTTAATTGGCTTCCACATGTAGGTTGCTCTGTGTCTGGAGACTGTTAGTATTTCCATACAGGGATTAACATTTCCTAACATCACCAGAAAACACTGCCTTCCATGTCATGATTAGCTATGCAGAATGGGTCTGCACATCAGTGAATAGCTATAGCTACATGCACTTCAGCAGGTGTAAACAAGGTAGATCTGCCTGCAAAGAGATGTGGAATCTGCAGGCAGTCATCTGAAGATACTAGGTAACAGAGACTTAAGAAGCCTGGCTTTCCTACTGTGATGCAAAGTGAAGCTAACCATATGTCTCTCGACAAAAGTTACTTGCTGGTACGTTGAAGAACATTGCAAGTTTAAATGTAGTGTATTTGGAATACCTTGTGAATTTTAATTCCTCTTCTCAGGTATGGACTGGATAACACAAAGGAAACTTTTGTTATATCTCCAATATTACCAACAGTCAACTGTAAGGAAAAAAAAAAAACCTAAACACTGTTTGCATTAGTTTGCATGACTCTAAAGCCAGGTAAAAAGATAAATACAATAGATAAAAATGCTAATCAATGATATTAATCTTAGGGTGAGGAAAATGTATTAAGATTGCAAATTAATTTGTACTCCTGTTTATATCATAATTTATGTTTCTTTTTAACTGAGATAATTGACTGCAGAGGCCAACACATCAAAAGCAAGGAAATGCATGACTGGTTCTGTATTTTCCAGACAAATTCATACTACTTTTCTTTTTTTCCCTGGTTTTCTTATCTACATCCTCTCCATCACATCTTTATTCTCAAACTGGAACTGAAATTTTGAACTCATGATGATTCTTAGCCCTGGTTATTAGTTCTGTTCTCAGTTATTCCAGTGCTCAAAAGAAAGCACGGCTGGTGTCCATAAGTCCTGTCATACACTGCTGCTTGTATCTTTTAAACCTGCATCAGTTAAGCAAGTGATGTTTATATTACCATTCTGCAAAAGATAGGTAATAAGGTTTTTTACCCCATGTTTAAGAATAAAAGCCTTTTGAAAGGGCTCACCCAGGTTCCTATATCTGTCCAGAAGCTGCCATTAACTTCATATGCAAACTATGGAATTGCTATTGGCCCAGGCACAAGCTCATTATAAAGAGACACAGCTTCTAACTCGTGAAAACAGATTAGTTGAGGTTTGAGAAGCAGAACGTAAAGGAAATATGGAACAGCTTCATCATTGATTGCCTTACTGTTAAGGCCTACTAGTCTTAATGCAAAGTTAATGAGCTTTTTCACATCAAATCTGACATTTGCTCCAGAGAGATTTACTAAGTAATATATATTATACCCAAAAGTGAGAATTCTCCAAGCACTACTTATTTGAGACATGGAGGTATAAACAATAACTGTGACAAAAAAAAAATATTCCCCACAACTTCACATGCATTGGCTACAATTCTTATTTTAGTGAAACTATTTGGTAAGACTTTTGTAAAATGAAAATGAAACCAACCAAAAAAGGATTATCACTCAGATTTTGAGCTTTCTGTGCAGGAGATTTTCCGTTTCTTCCAAATGCAACCATCTGAATGTCAGGAACATCTTCTGGTACTTGTGTACAGTGCACCCATGTTTGCCATCGTCCTCTGCTTTTCATACCAAAATTTTTCACAAGAGATGTCACAGATGTTTCTGCAATGAAAACCAATGTATATTCAGAACCTGTGTCTAAATTATAAAGCAGCATAAACTGAAAGATACAAGATTATATTGCCTGGTAGTGCTGGATCTAGTACAGGCAAGCCAGGAAACAAAGGTGCATCATTCATTTTATTTCTGTGGAGGGGTAAAAAACCAGAACTGCTGCTACACAAATCCATGTCACACTCATGCAGGGGACATGCCTATTTTCTTTGTATTGTTCCAGAGCCTAGAAACATACTGCCAGAAGAGATTCTTTCAATACTGCCATTTCTGTATTCTCCATCCCAGGCATAATTTCTTCCTCCTTGTTTAAAGAAGGCATGATTCAGTTTGGTCCAGGTGCATGGCCCTCACCATTGAGGTACCAAAGCTCAGTTCAGGGTACAGGGTACAGGGTGAAGTCGCCTTGTACCAGTTGTGTTCTGCTCTGCCACGCAGGAGTGATTGAAGCAAATGAAGGACATTTCTGTTAGTATTACCTTTGAGCGGAATTTCCACTTCTACAAACCCTTTCTTGGAGCGTTTATTGATCCAATTATTGTGAACAAAAGCATGTGCAGCAAAAGGGTAGAAGACTTCTTTTATAACAATTTTTTCCAAGAACTACTCATCTAATTGAAAACAAACAGGACATTATTAACTTACACCTTTTAAGGAAAAAGCATTCTGTGGACACAGTCACAAGTTTCTATATTTGGCAAATCAGTAAAGTGTGGTTTTTTACTAACTTATTAAGGAAATAAGACTTCTGCAAATGTATACTTGGCTGAATGTGTATGTGGATTTGTCTGTTCATTTTTGTTTTACAAAGTGAAGAAGTCTTTGTGTTTTTACAAATCTCATGAAATTAAACACAAATGATCTATTACCATCTCAAAGTATGAAACACTTCTCTATGAGATCTCTAGACACAAGAAGTCCCCAATAGGAAATTATATTATCAATATCCTAACAGGAAAAGGATCAGGATTTCCATGACATTAGCCATCAGAAAATTCACACAACACACAACTTGCTGGTGAGGTTCCACACAATAAGGCACAAACTTCAGCTTAAATCTTAGTCTTGACTGAGACCATCATGTTGATTCTTTGGAAACAAAGCATTTGAAGAGTCAGATTCCCATGTAAATTTGGTCACCCTCCGAGTCTTGATGAAGTGAATGAAAGTTTTAATGCTACTATCTAGGAAATGTATGGGAAATAGTCTCCCAGTCAGTTTTCCTGAGTCAGTTTATAATCTTGGTGGGTTTTAAATATGAAAGAACAAGAGCCTTCGCCTATCATCCTCTGGAAGATTCTTATCTCTATTATCAACATTATCTGCATAAGTAGAATATCTGTAGAATCTCTGTTCTGTTGCCTTTAAAAAACAATGGGCCAAAATTGTAACCAAAGGACTGAATAAAATACCAATTCATGATACCACTTGCTGTTGCTATTCATTTGTAAAAAATAAGCAATTTTCTTTATCTCCAACAGCTGCTGTGGAGTTGGAAGAAGGATGAGATAAACTGCTGCTTTTTTATCTGCCACTCAACTTCATATACACAGTATCCTTTAAAAAAAATGTCTTTTTCATGGATTAGAAGAAAAAAGTTATGAGGCCATAACAGCCTTTCTTTCCTCTTCCACTTCCCAATCTAATGAACCAATTTTATGTAATCTTTACCTAGAAGCATTTAGTCCTGAAAATAAATTATTTCTTTTTAATTATCCATCTTGTAAAAATGGAGATGAAGACAAAAACTAAAAAAGTTGCAGAAGTATGATATCACATTGTGTCCTGAAAAAAAGCCCACTTTGTTGACTGTGTTTCTTAAAACATAGTAACTATGGAGAAACGTTTCATATATAATTTTATCATTTTACATTTTCACAACATTTCCTAGGAAGCATTTACAATTTTTAGTAAAACCAAGCTGGATCTGGATACTTGATATGTGTAATCAAACAGAAATAATGAACAGCAGAAAATGGAGAGAAATTTCATATTTTCTAGAACTTTAAAAATAGAGAAAAACACTTGTGTTTTTTAATATTAAATTTAAGGCATTTATGAAATTCTGGGATCTCCTAAATCTAATAATTTATTACTATTACCTTACATTAACATGAAAAATTGCTGACCTTTTTTAAGACTTTTAAATCCAACAAGTACTTGATTCAACTTGCCAAGGTATACTGATTTAATTTTGAAAATATCCACCTGCAATATGAAAATAATCAAAATTATATTTTTGTAAAAATTAGTATGTGTCTCCATTTGAATATTTATAAGCTTAGCCTTGTGTGTCTAGTAATTGTTTTGTATCTCAATATAAGCAAATTTATGTCATTCATGTAATTTCATTACCTTTGAGTTCATAATTAAACATTGCACGCTGTAACCGATCTTTTCTGATCCAGCTAATATTATGAATTATGAATTTCAGAATGCTCCCATATTTAACAGGAATTTATTTTGGAAACATCAGATACACACAGTAGCAATAAAGTGTTAATTTCTAGTACCTTCATGGACTGAAATAACCAAATCAGATCAATTATCAGTGTGTTGAAAGCTACTTTGATCTGTAACTTAATTCCCAATGAAACTGATGAATAATCGGTGTCTAATAATTCTGCAAATCTGAAGCAATTCCATTTTTGCTAAAATTCACATTTAATGGGAATAATTTAGTGGGAATTGGACAGGTAAATGGGGATGAAATGAATGGTATCTGTGAAGGTTTCAACCACTGTGCTATTGGGATAAGGACCCCTCATTGAAATCACCTCTACAATAGGCCAAATTTTCTACATACAACAGACTTGAATGACTAATAGACTCCAAGAAGTCTTTCCTCTTTTCCCTACTGTAAATCTAGATTCTTGCATAAACATGTTCATTATTTTTTTGCAGAGTCATATTCATAATCAATGGGAAAACTCACATAAGTATGCACATTGACACTGGAAACACACATTGCTTAAAGAATGTATTTGTTGGCTCTTTATAACTAGGTCCAGAGAAATGGGATTTGGAAACGTATTATTCATGAATGGATTCATCTACTTTTCTGGGAAACTAGCTGCGAAATTAAATCTCCATAGCCGAGACTTTTATTTTGTGTGATTTCATGAGCTATCCTGCTGTACACAGAAGCAGTTGTCTTGGAAAGGTTGGGTTGAAAACACCAGTTGAATACAGCAATGTGGACTAGTTTGAAAACAAAGAGTAAAACCCTTGTATTGTTCCCATAGTTGTACAGTCCCCAGAATTCACACTGTCTGTGAGATCATATTAATGATAAGAATCATTTAGAAAAAAAGAGGAATTTCTAAGAACAGAGCATTAGTCATTTGAGGGAAAATTAGAGTAAAGAAAATGTTGGCAGAATGAAGCCAAACGTTGTTACTTGAAATCTTTTCTATACGAAGAAGATTAGGGTGTTACAGACCCAGATATAGAAAAGCCCTTTAGGGTTTCAGTGGAAGGATTTATCTTTCTGAACAAGTCCATTCAAAAACTGACACTGAATCTGCTTTATACTGAAAAATCCTTGTGAATTTGCGGATGAGTTGCATTTCCACAAAAGTGAGAATTCACAGAAGTCAAGTGCTATTGTTCACATATTTTTCTCTACAAGTTTTATTCTTAGAGAAAATGTCACACATTGTTATAAAATAAAGAACTTTTTAAAGGTCAGGACAGTTTAGTTTTTTGAAAGAAACAGGAATACATCCCTCTTTCAGTCTGTACTGCTACCTTTTCCATTGTAGCAGTCTTGCTGTTCAGATTTCTCTTAGGTACTACATTTAAGATGTACTATATGGGACTATTATCTATATCACCAAAAAGAGTAATGTATAAAATTCCCTACATTACTCCTTAAAGAAAGATGAGCCCTACTATTTTGTCATCATTATTTTCAGATTTTTCTTGTGAAGTCTGAGCTATGAGTTTGACCAGTCCTTGATGGACACGACATTGGACACACATATTCTCCTCTGGAACAGAGAAAGAAAATACAGGGGTACAGAGGGCATAATTGCTAAGGTTTGGTTTTGGTTTCATACAAAAATATTTTATCTTCCAGAATCCTTGAAAATAATAAGAAAAGCAGATAAAATAAATAAAGGCATGTATAAGAATAAATGGAGCATCTCATAAGCAGATTTCTCTAGATTTATGCACCAGAGAAGAAACTACTTCGGATTGACTGGTAACAGTGAAATACTGTCTCCTGCACTCCTCAAAAGAAGATTCCTATGTACTTCACAATGATCTTATAAATTCTTTAAAGCAAACAAACAAACATTTCCAAGCTTAAATTCAAAACAGACTGTAGGGTATAGTAAAGTATCAACTAGACATTCCCTTTTGATCTGAATAGATTTTTTTTATATGAAATTTCTTTTAGTTACTCTTTTCTTATGCAAATAACTACTCCAGGAATTACTCTTCTCGGGGAAAAAAAACATTAACCACGAAAAGCAACTTTATGCTTACCGTGTTTAAAAGCAATAAGTGGGTAGATAAATTTGAAACATGAAAAAATAAGACTCTGCTTGAAACACAGACAGTATTCAGGAAAGTTAACAGGAAAAGATCATAGATGACTTTAGACTGAGTGGTAACAAGAGCAAGATATCCTAAAATCAAATAGTATCAGTTCTACCAATCAGGCATATTTTAACAAAGCAGTGATGCCCTCCTGGCCTTAAAAGTCTGGAATATTAAAACCAAACCCTTAGGCCACCTTTAGTTCAACTCATAATGACTTCATCAATATAACTGTTTCACTGTTGCACGGTGCTGAAGATGCTTAAAGACGTCACCTATGGAGATAAGAACCTCTCAGTTACAAGAGAAAATCATATCTATATGGGGTAGAAAACAATAGTTTTTTTGAGACTCTGTGCATGAAAGGCTTTCTGTAAACATAAGTTTTAACAAAAAGACACACAGATTCAGTTACACTGTTTTACCTGCCCTCTTGCAAAAGTGATCAGGCTGTTTCTTGAGTTAAGCCATCGTTTCCCCGAGTCGCTTTTTTCTGCCTGTATACAAAGATAAGCCTCGCCAGTGGCATCTGGTTTCTTCAAGTCTCCCGTGTGCAAATGGATTGCATATTCCACAACTTCAGAAAACATAAACATAAACCCCCAAAAGGTCAGCAGGAAAAAATGCTCCTTTTCTTCTCCCCCAACACCTGCATCATGTACCAATTCCTGGTAAAAACCAGGAAGGGGAAAAAAACTTTCCAAGACAACTTCATATAGGTAAAACAGAGAAGAGTTCTTTTACTTATAGGGTTTTGGGGTACAGAATATAAAGGAGTATAAAAGAGTATATAAAGTATAAAAAGTATAAAAGAGTACAACACGTGTTGATAAGTAACAGATAGAAAAGACTGGTGCTAGGATGAACTCACGGCCTCAGGAATACCATGTGAGCTCTTTTCCAAGCACCACCGCTTCAAAACATGCAGAGTAAATTAA
>WBMV01000650.1:304359-469268 GCA_013396655.1 Campylorhamphus procurvoides
CATGCTAATTTTGTAACTGTACTCAATTATCATATCTAAAGGTCCCATCCAATCTAAGATATGTCCATGCCCAGAACTTCCCTTGGTTCTGCCTCTCTTAGAATTGAGCTGGAGGTCTTAAGGTCCCTTTGCCTTATTGGAGCTTCTCCAAGGTTGCTGGGCTTTGCTTTCTTGTTTTGACTAACATGGTATCTAGTTGCCTTAGCTCTGGTACATGTTTTCTTAGTGCACTGTTCCAGCTATTACCTGACCCTTAAGACAACTAACACAGGGTTAGAGGTTGTTAGCTACGCTATATGTGAGAAGTATACCTAGAAGTATAAAAATCTACAAATTCATGAAAACCCTAAGGCAACAAAACCATTGCAAATTTCATTCAAATTCCATACTGTACCACAAAGCAAGGAGCACAGGTTTCTTTGTTCCTGGTGACAGACATAACCAAAACACATTCTTGATGCGTATCTCCCTGTATGACCACCTCAGAAATACAGTTTTGTTCTGCTCTGACACCACTCCCAGAAAATCAGCACTACTGGTTTGGGGCACAGGATCTCCCATGTACTGTTCCCTTCCCCCTAAGGTAGGAAATTCTTTTTTAAGAAAAATGTCATGTTTAGATTCTCTTTGGAAAGTCTGAGTTATTATTTCTAAGACTATTTACTGATATTTATTTATTTGTTCCTTCCTTTATTTTTATTTATCACTAGTCAGACAATAATACTATTACAATGTTCTTAATTTAAAATATGTTAATGTGAAACAGAAATAACGATCTAAAATGCTTTCAACACATAAGTAGAAAAGCCTCCTCATATTTTGTATCAGACTCCAAAGAACCCTCCATTTGCTATACAATAACCCAGAAATCCAGGACAGCTAAATGAACTTTGAGTTTAAGGGAAAGCATTCCTGATTTTCTCAGCTGTGGTCATAGTGTAGCAATTAGAAGAGACACCTATGGCCCCTATAGGAAGCTTCTGTATCCTTGCCTCTTTCCAACATACATAGGAGAATGATGCAGATGAGACAAGATTGCATTAATACCAAAGAAACCTCATGGAAACCTCCTGTGTTAACTTTTTAATGATCTGTTTTATTTAGGCCCTGAGTTTATCATGGCAACAAGGAACAAGGAGCACTTGTTGGTTATTTTTGGTGGGGTTTTTTTTGTTTGTTTGGTTTTGGCCTTCTGGTGTTGTGTGTTCTTGTTCAAATTACAATAAATCTCATCTCCACTTGTGCTCATTTGTGTAATGAGCTGGTGCTGTCAATTTAGAAATCTAACTTTGGTGGCTATATTAGGACTAAGATCCTTATGTAATCAGCAGGGAAAGACAGGTGCTATAAAACCCATCTGGGATGAATTCCCATATATTCCAGAGACAGACACTAGAAAATAGGGGTCTAAACTTGGGTGGTCTAGATGTTCATCTGCTTCCCACCACAAGAATCATTTTTTCAGCCTAACAAAAAAGCTATTATCTTGCAGCAACCCAGGTTTGTGATACACATATTTTAATATTTTTAGTAAGGAGGAAAACATTTTTATCCATTGTAATATGCAAAGTCACGTTTGGGTTGTGTGTAATGAACAGTGCACAAGTACCAAGAATGTATTCAAGAATGCCTGGGTTATCTCTGGAACAAGCACCAAGACTGATATGTTTTTTGAGACTGAGAAGCCTTAAAATCCAAATTTTACAAGTACTGAGCTATCTTTGACTACCACAGACTATCAGTCCCAACTCCCACAACCTCATCACTGCAGCAGTAAAACATAGACAACATCTAGACTATGTGACATTTACATGCTGGGGAAATTTTCAGCCACACTAGACTGTTTTTCTCTACCTGGAACCTGGAAAGGGAAAGTGGTGCTATAGACAAACATGAAAACAGGGCAAAACTAAGAAGCACTTTCAGTTTCACAATCAACAGTACAAACCAGAGAGCAGTGAAATATACATTATTGAATTTTGAAACACATATTTTAGCCTAAAGTAGGATACATAAGTATCTAAGTATATATCCTGGATACATCTGATATTTTCAGGACATTTTGCTTCTTCAATCAAATTTATTCCAAGATAGAAATGACCCAATTTAACCAAAATGTACATTCTTTTAAAATTATGAGAAATTTCTAGTAGGTTTGAGAATGATTCTATGAACACAGAAGCTAAGACTGCCATTAATTTTCATGTGTGGGTGATAGGAAAACAGGAAGAAAAAAAAATTGTTCTGAGTATTTATTTTTAAGCTTTTCTTACAGCTCTTTTCACAAGTTAGTGCTATTCATATTGAGTGTTATAATCAAAAGACCTGAATTCAAATATTGTGACATATATGTTTCTTTATACGTTGAAAATAAAAAGGTCATATAACTTGATTAAGGGTTTTAAAGAGTGGGTTTGTATACTGACTGTAAAATTAATATCTGAAAGGATTCATTAAATAATAAGGGTTGCTATTAGTCTGCTAATAAAAGTGTGCTCATTGCAATAAACTTCTGAAATGTCTTTGTTTCTCTTTATCTTTTACTACATGAGGATGATATCTGTGAAAATCTGTTTGCTGAAAAGTAACTTTATTCCACTGCAGCACTATTTACTTCAGGGACTTCCCCTGGGGTAATTTTTTTTTTTTAATAAACTAAGAGCTGAGAAAGTGTTTGTAGTTGATGTTATCACTCATGTCTGATGATAAGAAGAAAGAGTTTTCTGAGACTGGGGCCCTAGCATACCTCATTGCTTTATTCAAGGCAGTTAAATATGCACTGCCAGCTGAAAGACAACATAGCTGCATTAAAGTCAGTGCAGCTCCACAGGCTTGCTCTTACTGGAGTTCCAGATAGCTGAAAGTACATGAGCTCTCCAGGTGACACCTTAACATTTAGCCGATGGCATTTTTGCCTTCAGGATAGTTAGGATATGAAGGTAAGATTCTGTGTTATTCATCTAGAGTGTTGCCTTGTCTGTATAATTGGGCCTTATAAGCAGATTTGTTGCAGTCAAACAGATACTTGCGTAAACAAGATCAAAAGAGTTTAGTCCACAGGTCTGGTCATCATGTGGGGCAGAATCGAAATCACAGTATTCACATCTTTACTCCTTTTGTCCAGAATCATTAATATATGTAACTACAAGCTTAGCTTTAATCACACAAGTATTCAAACGAGATAAACTCTGAAAATTAGAAATATATCTTCTTTTTTTGCTAAGTCAGTATTTTCAGCTGAATCTGCTAATACATAATTTAAAGTTCCATGTGGCCATAGCAAATATCTCCCATTAATTTTCCACTATAGAAGTGAAATAGCAGTATACAAAATAACCCCTATGAAAGGAGTCGTAACACAAAAGAGATGCTGGGAAATGGGTAAAAGTTCTTAGGATGAGTTTGGGACCGTATCAGATGAAAAACATACTCCAACAACAAAAATCTACCAAGTGTTCTGTTCAACCTTGTCATTCCTTGTCTCTTCCCAATCCTACTGATAAAAGTTCTGTTTCAGCTGTGAGCCAACACAGCACAAAACTGAAAGCGATCACCTAATGTTCATTTAAAAAGGGGAAAAAAAACACACCATAAATTAAAGACAGGAGAATAAATACCCTTTTTTTTAAAAATTTTTGTGTGTGTGACTAGTGATAAAATTGAAATATAAGAAGGAAGGACCTGTCAGATATTTTATATCAAATTAATATTTAGGCCACAAAGAATAAAACTGATATTAATGCTTCCAGTTGTGAATCATTGGACTTCACGAAATGATTTGTGAGAAACTTCCCAGGTTAGTAGATACTCCCACCTACAGAATAATTTTTGAGGGAGAGCATCTTTCCCCAGAAATTTTCTAAGAAAAACACCCTAACTTTCTAATATACTTCAAAAATTAATTGCTTTACTCACCAGAATAGTGTATCTCCATTTGGTTCTTAGTATAATAGAGGCTTTGAGGGCTGTATTATAGAATTATTTCTAAATTTCTGGAATTTTTGTATTTAGTTAAAAATTTAACAAGTTTGAATTCAGAAAATAATTGTCAATATTTATGATTTCACCATTTTTTTTCTTAAATTAATGAAATAGGGCTTTTTAAAAAGCTATAGAATTACTGTATTCATGATTGTACATCTGGCATATATTACATCCAACATCCAATGCTAGGGTGTGACGGATCATAACACAAAAATTGTAAGATTTTTCAGTAAATGAATACAAGACATCTAATTCTTTTCAATTATGTAAACCCACACAAAATCAGAAATTTGAAAGGTCTTCAGTGTTTTTGATCAAGTTTCAACTTTAAATTTTATTAAATATTTAGGAAATTCTCCTTAGAACAGAGTGTGCAAAAGTTTACATGGTCTATTTTATTCCTTTTTCTAGGCTGCTTCCATCTTTTTCTATTAGCTTCTCTTAAAGCAGAACACTCTTTGTGCTATTGCCTCTAGCAATAAACCTCTTAACTGGCAATAAAAGCTTCAATATATGATCTTTACTATCCCCATCAATCCTCTTTATTCTAATGAGCTGGATAAATGGGAAGCCTGTTCTTAAGTACTAGTGATCAAGTTATCAGTATGCAATATTCCTCTGCATATTCCAGGAGGGGGTGGCAGAAAACACTTAATTATCTCTCTGGCATCGTGCGATTCACATATTACTAACAGCAGAGAAACATGCAACTTAATATATAATTTTGTAGAATGTCACTTGCTGAGCTATAAGCTTCTCATTGCCACCAATAAAGCACTAGTACTACTGAAATTCTTAGGTATCTCTTTGCTGGCTAATTGTAACACATTTTAAGAATTCTTCCTTTGTTTTTTAAGGGAGTCTTTGCAATTCTTTGATTCTTAAAAGATTTACTATGTTTCTAGGCCATGTATATTGCTTTGTGAATAAGAACATACAGGTAATATCACAGAGTAGATTATATTTTATACACATCTTCAGGTGACATATCATTAATCTGAAGAGATAGTAAATAATCAAGAGCTAAAACTGGAATGTCATCTAACATGACATCTATGTTTGGTGACAGCAGTTAGAGCATCTCTCATAATTTTCCTGCCAATGATTTCTGTTTCCTCAGCTTTCTTTTGTGATAAATGCATGTGTAAAATCATTATATTCCTTAATATCAAATTCTTATGGAAATCCTCTCACAGTATTTTAGGCCCAAAAGAGATATGCTGGTATTCCAGAGACACATCATGACCCCAGTAACAAATAAGGGCATAGCTTACCGGACAAAGGCTCCTGATCTGCATAGAGAGCTGGCAGTTCTACACATTTGTCTTCCTTAGGGTTGAACCAGCAGTCAAAAGCTAAATACATCTCTTCCTTTGTGCCTGTGTGTTTCATATGCAGTAAATCCAAGTGCCATGGCTGTTTTAGCTCACTATGTAGGCCAGTTACCTGAACTTTATATATTGAACCAATATCTGCCAGTTCATCCTATGCGAGGAGGAAGAGAAGATGAATGGATCTCATTTTAATTGTGTCACAATAAATGCAGTTAGCAGCTGTATGCAACAGTTGGACAAACTTTATTAGTTAAAGAACAGGGGCGGATTTATAACTAGTACTATTTTTCCCCTTTCTAATCAATACAAAATTGATTTAATAATATGAATGAGGAGATAGAATGCCTGAGGTCTGATATCAGGGAACAAGCAATAGCAGTCACTGCTAAAATTTGTACACAGAACAAGGCACAGGGTTCATATATATTACACTGATCCAGTAGACTATTTTCAGGCACAGAAGCTTTAGATAATTTTAAAAATTTTAAACACTATTGGAAATACTTCTTACAACTTGGAATGTAAAAAGGGAGCAATTAACTATAAATTTGAAGGAGAGCTAATCCAATTTTAAGGAAACATCCAACAGATCCTCTATCTTCACTCTAGATCGTATTTTCATATAGAAATTATCCATTTAAATCTTCCACTCATGCTTGAGAAAAAATATTCTAGTTCTATTGGGGATAATACAGCATCTCTATAACATACCATCACTTGAGTAAATGAAGGTACAGGAGGCATTAGATATATAATAATTGCTTTAATATATTTTTTTCCCTCTAATGAAAAAAGAAAATGAAGGGAGAAAACAGAAGTTATCTTTTCTTCTTCCTATTTCCTACTAATATTCTTTCCTCTGCTCTTTCATTTTAAATACTGTCCAGATAGTAAAGGTGCATGTGACCTGACTTCAGCCTTTCTTCTGACAGAGCACTTCCAGTTTCATGCTATTTTTTTGTATTTATGAGATTCTTGAAAATAACTTGGGAAAACTGTGTGAGTATTCCTCATTTTGGATCACATTTGTGGCTGGTCTAGTCTGCTTAGTTTCTCTTTCATTAGCGAAAAGAGAAGCATCAAAAAGCTGTCAATTATTTCTTTAGCTCAATCACCAAGAGGAAAATGAAGTGATAATNGAGGGGGGAAGAACTTTTTTCAGATATCCAACTAAAACCTTTTCTGACACAACTTCAGGCCGTTTCCTCAGGTCCTGTCACTGGTCACCACAGAGGAGAGACCAGTGCCTGCCACTGCTCTTCACCTCATGAGGAAGTTGCAATTCTTCCTTCTCCATCGTTGGCTCCAAAAGCTCTACACTGTCCTGTGGCATATTGCTTACATTTGTGAGATCCATAAAGCCTGTAAATCAGTAGGTGCATCACGGTATATACTGTCATATGCATCAGGGTACCAATTTGCTCACTTAAACATTCTCAGTATGTGGCACTGGGGAAATATGCTCATTTGAAACCATTGTTAAAATGCTGCTACCTATAAACAAAAATGATGACCTGTGACATCTACACAGAGGACTTAAAAATCAATTTGGTAGTTTAGTGTAAAGAAATAATTTATCTCAAAATTAAGTGGGTTATCGGCTACATGATTCGTAGGCTTTTCTTGCAATAGAGAAAGGTTGAAGTACTTTGATCTGAATTGCTTTTCCCTTGACTTGAAGTGGCAACTTTTTGCAGCACAGGTTGCCGTAGAAGATAAAAGAAAGGCTTATTGGATCTTCTTCATCACTCGGAACAGATCCAGTGATATCCATTATCCAGAGACCTGATGATTTCATGTAGATTTCAGGCAGTTTAGGACTAAGAGTCAATCTTCTACCTTTAAAAATTATCAAAGAGAAAGGAAAGATGACAGCGTGAGAGAATGCCACAATCTAACAGGACTATAGGCTTTATGGTACACAAGCAAAGCTCTTTTTGCAGGTTTTGTTGTATCTATAGCAACTGTTCACTGAGAATAACACATCAATACCTTTATCCTTCTCCCCTTCCCCACCCCCCTGCTCCCAAGAATTTAACTGGTTATTATTTTTTCTGTGTTTAAAATTTAGTTTCAAAGGCATTTTTTTGATGCCAGTGTATTTTCCTTGTCATGTTTGGAAGCAATTGCTAAGATAACATTCAGTTACCTTTTAGAGGTCTAAGCAATTGTTCTTAAAAAAGCAATCAATGTTACTAAAACCAATTTATCATTTAGAAGCACCAGCCATATGGAGCGTGTAGGCACCTAGTGCAAAATGGACAATTCTAATGAACTTCGCTTGTAATTACATCTTACCTAGCAATAAAATATGTGCTGCAAAAATGTGACTGACAGGTAGCCTATAATAAACACACAATATTATTTGTCAGATCCTCAAAAGATCAATATTACTATCTCCCTCTCTTTTTTCTTCATTAATTACTGTTAATTTTAATTCTGTTTTAACCATTCTAGGGGAAATGAAAATGATTTAATGAAGAGAAACAGCTCAGAAAATTGTACTTTCTATAATTCAGAAAAACCACACAACTGAATACTTGCATATCTATCATGGGCATCTTGTGTTTTTAAGCTGTTTTACTTCCTCTGGACACTTTTGTAGCTCATTTCCTTTGCACTGAATTGTTTTCATAGGACTGAAGGAAGAAATCTTTTACTAGTTCTAAATGACTAAAGGTCCTGCTGTAATAGTTCTTTTGCCAAGTACATCCAGGTTTAGATTTGCACTAGTGGTGGTGTAGTAGTAATTGTGAAATGAGCAGGAACTGAGCATAGCAGAACTACTTTTTTGCGCTGTGGAATAACACCACAGGCAAAGACTAGGATCATTTCACTGGAGCAACTTTTCTTTGTATTTCAAATGAGATCCCAAACTGAAAAGTGATGCATAAAATTTAAGCTATTTATCCACGTGAGGTTCACAACCCAAGCTCTGCTTTATATTTCTCATTGCAATGTGCTGTATTTAATTTTGAAGGCAAGTGTTCCACACACAACACATTGACCAGATGGAAATTCCTGTTCTCAATAAATAAGGATATTATGGAGGTCTGAAAAAGCTGTAGCCAAATGTATATATTTGTGTGTATATATATATGAATAGGCAGGTCAGTTTTGCAGAAGAACTTACCAACGGTTACAATCTCACAAACAGTCTCACATAAGCCCAAGTGAGTATCAAGCCAGTTCCACAACGGAAAAATCCATTCTTTGTCTGAATCTTGTGATTCTTTGACTGTTACCATCTTGAGGCACATTCCCGCCCCGTATCCTTCTCCATCATGTCCTATGACCACTTTTTCCAAACGACACAGAGAAACAGCTTCCACCAAAAATGAATCCACCTGAAAACCAGGGAAATACTTAATAAAACAGCATTTTGAGCCAAATACGCTTGAACTTCAGGGAAAATATAGTCCTGGATTCAGCTGAGAATTTAATATTTGTGATTGGTTTTTTTTTGTAATGTTTAATGCAGCATCTCCCTTCTGAATCTAAGTAAACACACACTAATTACAACTAACATTGAATCCTACATCCATCATTAACACTGTATGGTAACTTCATTTGATCTTTGGACTATATTACATTATTACATCAGTCATTTCTTATTACAGTATAATATATGTAGCTCAATCTGATACTCAGACAGTTATGACAAGATTTTGATTCTAATCAAATTTCTATCTTTTAGGGTACTTCTAGTTTCTAAAACTTATCATGCATACATAGATATATACTAACAGTTCTAAATAAAAGTTAGAAATCTAAAAAGCGTGTGTTCACTCCAAGATAGCTTCAAAATTCTTCTCCAGTAGTCCTGTCCAAAAGCCTGCCCTTTTGTTTTCCTTACAGAATGAAAATAATTGTGGAAACAGCAGATGAAGAAAAAAGTGAGCAATAGAGGGGAGGAAATTACGAAGAAAGTGGAGAGTAAAAGACAAGAGATGGGAAGGGAAGTAGAATGGAGAAGGCAGAGAAACAAAAGTAAAGTAAACTCAGGCAGCAGTGGATGAGAACAGGAACCACAAAAATAAGATAAGGAAAAATGTGAAATGCAACGAAAGAAATTACATGCCCCACTAAATTTGTTGTTTGTCTTGTAAGAAAGCCAGGTGTTCTGTATAAAGCCCAGCCTAGGGCCATACAGACCCAATGGCAGCTGGCAAAGTTTAGAAAGTTATGAACAACTGGAACCAAAGAGCAATCTCTAGGATGACAGTGAGCACTATAATTTAATAAAACATTAATTCAATAGTAGGAACTTACAAAGCTGGATGTCAGAGCAAGTAAAAAGAGAATATATTAGCAAACTGATCTCTAAAACATATGGTACTTGCCAGAGTGCTATGTGTTGCCCAAGCTACTTTTAAAATAAAAATATTGAAGTAGTTTATCAGCTACTAATACTGAAAATACTTTCATAAGACAAAAAATTTTTTCTAATAATAATCAGAACCCAACAGCAGATTGTGAGCGGAAACCATTAACTTCGTTAATTAATTTATTTTAGGAAATAAACCCATGTATGAACATAAATTAAAATAATTACAATAGAGTTTTATCTTCTATATATAAGCATAGTTCTGAGAAATACACAGAAATTAAATTTAGACATTCTCTCAACTCATTACTGATTCCACTTTCACCCTAACAAGTGTTGTCATAATTGTCTAATAAAATAATTTCAGAGAAGTTTAAACCTCTCCTTGACAATGTACATTTTGGCAGTGAGTTTTTTCAAACTTCAGGCTTCAGTGAATGAACCTCTCATAAGAAAGTCTAAATCACAGAAGAATTCTATTGCTTTTGGTCATCTAGAAACATTGCATTTATGAGCATTGTCTTCTCTAAGTGAACTTTTTTCTCTTGTCTAAACTTGGTGACTAGACATTGAGTCGGCATTTCATGTGGGATTGAGGCTTCAGAAATATCCTTGCCTTCAACAGGCTCACAGAAATTTCTGTAACTTATTTTGAATCACTGATTTTTTTCTTTGCTCCCTGTGCTATCCTAAATTTGGAACAGAAGAAGTCAGAAGCACGATCACAAAGATTCTCCCCAGTAATCTGCTTTGTATGTGCTCATGGTGGAACCTTTACAGTCACATGGGAATGTTCTTGTACAAGAAATAAATAACACTGGCATTGGTCCACGGTGAATATCTGGAAAATAAATTCTGTGAATGTTTTAAAATCCTTACCTATTTGTAGCCAAATATATCCAGAGCAGGTATTAAGTTACAGTTAATGCAGTGTTAACCCCTGCACATATAAGACCACATTTTTGTACCGGTACCTTATTTCTTTGAAATTTTCTTCCTTTTGTTAAAGATGTATGAAGTTTCCTCACACCTGTGTCCCCTCTTTTGCCATAGAGAGTGATATAAACATTTGCAAAAGTCTCTGCTCCCCAGTGATCACCAATATGTACAGATACAACATACTTATAGACTGCATAAAAAGAAAAAAATTAAAGCCGATTAAGTACAAGGTGCACTTAAAAAACCAATAGAGTAAGACCACTGCTTGTTTTTATTCCTGCAGTTACCAAAAAATCCGCTATACAGTAATTGAAATGCTAAGCTCAATGAAGCCTTCCCATTAATTTTCCTAGAAATTTGAAGGAAATTGGATTTTGGACAATTTAGACTTTTGTAGCTTAAGCTACTAAAATCTTAATAAATTCTACAGAATTCAATTTTACTGTAAAAGATCTGGAAAATAAGAACTCATTTGAATTAGTTCAGGGACCGTTAGAAACCAAGCTATCTTTGCAGTAAATAATAACACAAGTCAGAAAAGAAGAAGGTTATGCAAATTAGAATAACAGAGGCAGATGTAACATAGCATCTGGATGCATGACATAATATGTACATATAAAAACGTACAAAATGGACTTCTTAACTGTAGGAAAGAAACTATAAACTCTTTGTCTCTATATTTCTCCTGTATAAATGAACTTCTACAGTCAGATTGGATTTTCTTCCAATGAAGATGTGACAGACTGAAAAAAGGTATTAGTGGCTTTAAGCAACTAGGGGGGAGGTGAGGGGAGGAGGCAGATAAGTTTCTACCAAGTGAAATGGTGCCGTGCCCTCTTACTTTGCCTCCTTGAAAACCTCCAGTGTAGTTGTCAGACCCTGGCACGCTGGGAGCACCGCCTCACATCACACCCCCTGGAGCCCCTAACACAGATCCCGAATGGCTGGCAGACCAAAAACCCCACCTGAGTGGGGTAGTGGCCACAGGAGTCCAGAGCAAATAAAATCAACACCAAAAAACCCCTACTTTATTTTGTACAATGAGGCTTACTTCTGATACTTACGTTAGTAAGTAAAGCTATTATAAACTAATTCAATAGTAACCCTACAACAAATCATTTCCATGGCTTTGAACATGTGCTTTTCTTTAAAACATTTTAATTATACTGTTCAGTTTTTCACACTGAGAATCATGCAGAATATTTGGGACCTGTAAAACTCAATAAGCAAACTGAATGGAAAATTAAAATTTCTTAAGCATTCTCACAGTGTATATATGAAGACAGCTGCAATAGAGCCACTGATGATACCAAATCCAGACAAACCACTATATTATATTTGTGGCATTGATTTATTTTCAAGCGATTAATTTACAGTGTTTATATCTTCTCAGTGTTTTTACCTGGCAAAGCTTTCTGGTCCTCAGTGACTGTGGGGAATTCTTTCACCATGTCCTTTTCTTCTTTGTTAAGAGCGAACCAGCAGTTACAGTCAAAGTTCAGTTCTTGTTTTGTATGTAACTCTTCCAAGCAAAAAGACTTCAGATGCCAACCCTCAAAGCCTGGCACATCATCACAGCTGACTCGAATCTTGTATACGTCTCCCAGATCTTCAGTCTCAAACTGCAACAAATAGCATGAGGCAGAACGTACTGTCAAGGCCAGTTCACTTACAGAGATCTTCTCAGATTCCTATGTAGAACTCCTAAATGTACCATTAACCCATGGAAAAGTTGTATTTCAGTCTGGGATATGTGTGATGAGAGAATCAATCCTTCTATTTTTCATGGTATCATGGGTGAGATTTTTTCCCCTTATTAGGGTTATAAACATGATACTCTACCCTTAGAGTGGGTCAAGGTTAAATTTAGAAAGATCTGTATATTTAGGCTGTTTAGAAAAAAGCTAACATAAAGTTGGGACCCTGCTGGATAGAGAGAGCATTAAGTTACAATTAAAGGTTCTAATACTGGCAGTCAAGTGAGGTACTAGTTTAATGATGATTACAATGAGCCTAGAATCACAGAATTGTTTAGGTTGGAAAAGACCTGCTGTTAACCCAGCACTGCCAAGCCCACCACTAAACCATGTCCCTAGGTAACATATCTATACATCTTTTAAATACCTTCAGGTATGGTGACTCAACCACTGCCCTGGGCAGTGAGTTCTAATGCTTGACAACATTTTTGGTAAAGAAATTCTCAATAGATTTTAATTTTAGGTGAAGAAATGTTAAGTTTTAACTAAATTCTCATTTGCTAAATGATTTTGTTTAGAACATGATGCTATAACCAACTCTTTGTAAGAGAAAGAGGATATTTCTGAATAAAAATAAATCATGAATGTCCCAGAAATAACTCTGTAGGACAACACAGTCCTGTTCCCATACTACATATGGAAAATTCAATAAGCATGTTTGCTGATTGTGAACTTCAGTGAGATCTGGTTAAACCATCCAGTATAGAGCGGTGGGAAATGGGATTGTCAAACTCATTCAAGTGCTAATGATCTGCATGATATTGACCACTGCTTGACAAATTTTCTGAACAACAGGAAATAGTGTGGCAGCCTTTCACTGGAAAACTGCAAGGAAGGCAAAGTGGGAAGTGATTTTTGAGTGAAACAACACAGAACTGTTACTTTTAAAAGGTAACAATTATTTTTAGGAAGGATCAAACCAGGAAATGTTGTCAGTGGCCTTGTTCCCCTCCTATACTGCTTTATTTTTCCCACTCCAGTTACAACATAAGATTTGTTAACTTTCCAGGAAATAAATCCTTAGTGCATCCTAACTGTACCCTATAGCACCACAGAAAGAAACTGAGATTAGTCTTGCACAGTGGTGGATAACTTATGAAGAAAGGCCTTTGCTAGGAAGGAATCGCACTTCTTGGCTTAAAATATCCCTTCCAGTCTGAATTTCTTAAGGTAGATATTATAAGTGGTTATAATAGGTAAGTATTATAAGTGGTTGCCATGTCACTCATACAAATTTTCAAGATTCAAGGCATTGTTCTTTAAGGATCAGGCAACAAATGTTTCCTATTGCCTATATAACAGCCCCAAGGCTGCATGGAACCTCTCAGCTCCTGAACTGTAACTCCACAGTACTCATCACAGCCACACAGCCATAGTTTTGCACTGAAGAGGGCACCAGACTTGTCCTCTCTCTAAGCCAACCCTGCCCTGCCTGTCTGTACACCTTTGTGCTTACAGAACTCAAGGCTGTTCCTGACTTGGTCTCCACTGTTGCACTATGAAAAGGGAAAAACGTGAGCAGAATTTCATGTCAAGATTTTTTCATTCATGCTGTCTGTGTTGCAAGGGATTTCATTAGCTATGTATCATTAGCCATGGTGGACTAAGTGGACTAATTCCTCATAAAATATCCATTCCACCTCGATAAGTTTAAGGGAAATTATTTGCGTTCATTGAGAGGAGAGTGAGCAGGTTCCTCACCCATTTAAACTATGGTTCTTTCACAGGCAAAAAAATTATTGCTTCCTCTCAGAACCAGACTACCGACTTTTTAAATTACTCCTGCAGAATTTCTTCATCATATATGGACTCCTATGACTGCATCCCACAGTCACCTTAAATGCTGTGAACAACGTATTCCACAAAGCTCTCTGTTTGGGAGTTGCAAAAGTACAAAACTTGGTTATTTTTATGTGACATGATAAGCTGTACCTCACATTTTATTTTGTCTTCTGCTACCCAAATTTGCAATTCTCTTGGTTTCTAAGTTGCCATAAACATATGTGCTAAAATCCATGTAGGAAATGCACAGATGAGATATATGGCAAAATAAATCCAGGATACAGGACAGACTATTTAAAAGCCACAATTGTCACTTTTGTTTCTAGAAACCCAACTTCATTTATTTCCGCGACTGCCTTTTAGCCTAACTAATAATCATACTGTTTATGATCCATGTAATTAAACACCAACTATTTTCAGTTGAGTGTATAGTTCCCTTTTTTTCAGGGATTTGTTCTTCCCCCCACAGTTCTGACCAGGATTACCCTTTTTTGTTCAGCTCCATCTTTGTAGCCCAGTGTTGCCATTACATCATTCTTGTAATAGTTTTCTGAGCAATTTAATATGATCAGTTTATGTTTGTAATATGATATCCTATCTTTGATACCATAATTGGCTTCTCCCTCTATTGATGCCTGTTAATTGACATAACATGAACTTTGAAGCAAGGATAGACATATAATCCATCACAAAGTATACATCCAGTGAATATCCTCATTTTAAAGTTGTAGAATGTTTGTAAGAGGACACTTTAACTTGTTCATTACTATAGTTTCTTAATTAATTTTTCCCCATATATTTCTTCTGAACTGTTTTATGTAATATTCAGAACTTGAAGTCCTATCTCAGTTGGATGTGATTTCTTATATACTAAACAACACAATATTTTTTTCCATTACATGACTGAAGGTACATGTCTCTCATAATCAAGAGAAGGCTCTGAAAAGCCACTGGATTTTGAAGATCTCAGAGACAGGTAAATAATGAAGATGATTAGAGAATCTCATAACATTTAAAATCTTTTCTTTTTGACTCACACATGTTTTCTCAGACTATATGCCTACTATAACTAAAGCTTTGCAAATGTTACTGTTTTGGTGCACAGTTAAATTAAATTCTTCTAAATTCTTTTTCCTGTTAAAAGAAAGGAAAAAGGGGGAAAAAGATACATACATTATTCTAGTTAATAGGATGTGGTCAAAGCATTCTAAAATTCAGTTCAGCCTTCTGTCATATACTCCAGAAATCCTGCTGCTTGTTATTTGGAGCATCATCTCATAGTGTGGAAAACACATGGAGTATTGTATTATGCTATTTGAAACTTTCTGTCACTTTCATGGTTCTTAACACAAAATACATTCCATACATATTGTGTATTTACAAACAGTCTTACTTGCAGAACTCTATTGCTCATTTTGTACTACCTGTGCTAGTGTTTTTGAGAGTAGTTTTAGGGGCCCAATCTCACAATCTGTCAGGGGATGTATCTTTGAATCTCTGGATAAGAGAATGTGCACAATACATTAGGACTCTCTAAAGGCATCCTCTGCCAAGATTACTCTGCAAGCAACCAAGAAACACAGATGACTGAGAGAAAGATCTATATACTTCACAAATCTACTTACTCCATGTGAGATCAAAGATTGATTCTTAACATCAACACACTATCAAGAACAAAAAATTCTACTGCAGTGGTATTTCTTGCCATGCTCTCTTAAGTGCTAAAACTCCCATCAGATTTCATAACACTGACACATTCACCTATTTCTCAATTTATTTTTTAAAACTAAGGTGTTCTAATTAAATTTATTCTTATTTAAGCAGCTCAAACATAATATTACAGATTTCTGAGACCACTGAAACCCAACTGTACCTCATAGTATGCTGCTATTTTCTCTCTTTTAATTTATTCTTTACACTTGCTATGTGCAATTAAACTACACCTGTTCTTTCACAGGAATTGTTTGGACATACTTTGGATTGAATAATCATTCTGAATATGGTACACATCTGTGCATATATTTGTGTGAGAGCACCTGGAGAATCAGTAATTTAGATGCCTTTCTATCCTCAATGTGCAATAAATGTATCTCTGAGACCAAAATTAAGCTTACTGTTTCACACTTGTGTGAGCTGCTTATAGCACATAACCTGTTGTTCTTTTTACTGCACTGTGTTGCTAAGACTGTATAGGACCAGGATCTTCGGGGGAGGTTAAAAGTTCATTTACTCCTACTTGTTGAAAAGCTGAATTCACAGCTTGTCCTCCTTGTGATGTCATGCTCATGTCTCCAGCCTGCTGCTACAGTGAGAAAACACGAGCAAAGCTTCTGCATTCTTCTGCATAGTCTTAGTAAGAATGAAGAAAAGGAGGGCAAAAAGAAACTGGGTTTATTGGCTTAACCATCTAAAGAAGACGTGGGTATTTATGGAGATATCTGTGAATGCCCCTTTATATCAGACCTGCTGTTCTGTAAGCTGTGTTGTAAGCAATATGACAAAGAGATAAAATTTCATGAATAAATAATGCTCAAATAGTATTAATTTCTTCATACAAAGCAATAAAAACAAGGACATAAATAGCTATTGGGAAGACATAGGCACTAACCCAAAGCCAATCTAAACTATGAACAACCATTCAGAAAGTCTCAGGGGTGGAAGGGTACAATGGATAAGGTACCATGGTGACTAGCATAGCAGAAGATGAGGGACAACCAGTACTGACACACAGCAATCATAATTTCCTCTTTGTATGGTACCAAATCATTGAAATTAGGCACCCTTACCAGGGAATACGTGCCATTTGGGAAATTGCCAATATGCTGGGTGGAGGAAAAGTCTGTTTTATGCAATGATGCTTGAGAAAATTTAGTCAGCGGATGTGGCTGTTCTGTAGATAGATTCTGCCTCTATTGACCTCTTCAGTTTATGTTCATGGTGTGGGAAGCTTCTTGTGTTGCTCACTGTGTTTCCTGTGTCTTTTCTGATAAGCAGCTGCTTTCTTGTCTTTAAGAAATGTAATTTATCTTTTCATTCACTCCCTGTAATGTTCCTAAATTGCTTTAGCTTGTTATTTAAAGTAAAAATTCAGCCTGGATCAGGTCATTACAATGAAGCTTTGCCATAACTTTCTAAATGTACTTTTGTCATTGTTTTCAGAATGTTTATTGTAGCCATTGAAAAGTCTTTCTGAGCTATATAAAAATGACTTGAATTGCAAGCTATTTGTCTCCTCTCACTGGGCTAGAAGTTGCACTTCATGCCAATCAGCAGAATTTGCAATGACAGCCCAAAAAGCCAGAACAGAATTCAAACATTAAAAAAATGTTTCAGATGGCTCCTCTCAAAGGAGGAGCATGCATTCCAGGTGTACAGGCAGTCAGGACTGTCTCAGGGTTGATTTTAATACTGGCCATATATAATCTGTTGCTGCAGAGTTCATCATGCTTTTATATGCATGAATGCATCCTCCAGTGATTTATGATTATCCAAAAAATCCTCTGCCTGCTGGCCTGAGAGACAGAACTATCTTGGGGGAGAGTGGGTACTACTTTACAAAGGTGGAAATAACGGAAAGAAAAGCACTCAAGTCTCCTGGGAATGCTGCCCAACCCTTCATCTTCTGCATTCACAAATAATTGTATATCACTTTTTCCATGAGCTTCAACTCAGGAATCTTTAGGGAATTAGAAAAAAATGCAAAATGAATGCAATAAATTACATGAAATTATTTTTCTCCATGATGCATACCCTCAAAGGCACTGAACATCCAAAGAGTACACTGGAGCCTGTTATAGTAGAACAGGACTACCAGCAGGAGATGACCCAAGACATAAGCTTGCGTAATTCCATCTTTGTAAATAATTACATCATTTTTTTTGCCAGACTAACTAACATTATGTATATAAGATGCTAGTTTTGTACACACACACACATGCACACACACATATATACATATACATATACATATTGCTTAGAGGGTAATGGCATGGTAAGGTCTGAGTAGTGCTGTATATTTATGACTAACAATGAATTCATCGGTTGCTCTGGGCAGAAAGCACACATATCCAGGGGTTTGTGGAGAAAGCAGAAGCTCAACACTTTTGCTCTTTGAGCCATAAATCACAAGGGTCCTTTTACACTCCCGTGGCTCTGGGGAATCTCCGTCTGTTTTAACCTGCACTCTCCACTGTTGTGCTGAAAAAAATAAAGACATCTTTAATATCAGTGTATCAATTAAACATTTTTAGTATCAATGGCACAGAGAAATGGATGCCTTTGTTACTATTGCAACAAAAAAATTAAAGATTACCATGAATTTACATCCCATTTATTAAAAATAGACGGGTAGACATTTCTTCTCTTGAAGATAAGTATAGCTTAGACTTGATAAACACAAGACAATTATTGAAGTGGGTATGAAAGCAGAAATTAACACCAAGGAAGCAGAAAAAAAGACTCTGCTGATGTTGTTGTTGGGGTTTGGGTGGGAGGTTCTTTGGCATTCTTTATAACAAAATAGGTGCTTTAATTAAAGTAATTATTTTAATAAATTTCAGTTCTTAAAATGTTCTTCTGTAATATGAAAAAGAAAATTAACATTCTGAAAGACTTAGATATGACCCATTTGTAATTCCTGCTGGGTAATACACAACTAGTTAAGCAATGAAACTTCAACTTTTTTCCCACAATTTTTCTAAACTGATTTCACTTTCAGTCTGCTCATTTGTCAGATCAGATTATTCACTGGGGTTGCAATAATCTTTAGGAAGTTCTAATGAGATGTTCGCACTGACTTCAGTTCATGGCTTGGGCCTTTCAGAGATTATTTTCTGGTAGGTGACCTGTACTCATAACAGTGTTAGAAATCCAGAATGTGACTGAGAAGCTATTCTAGGTGTGGGAAAAATACAGCGTAGTAGATGGACAAGTATAGGTTAGGAAGTTACTTAAGTGCTTTAATTCAATTGAATTATTTGTTGAAAAGATATTTAATCCTGCATAGCAAAAAGAACTTAACAGTGGAAGGAAATCAAAAGCTTTAGACTGTGGCCAGTACTGTGATAATATGATAATTTGCTAATGGGATTAATATAAAAGAGAACTATTTCATAGTTGTGTGTAAGCCTACTATACAATATGTTGATAAAATAAATTTCATAACCATTTAATGTAGAAATAAATTGGATGTGATTATTTTTCTTACAGAACTGTGTGCTTCTTTCATATCTTTTATTTTCTTCCTCCTGCTTGGAGAGAGAGACTGGATGAAAACCTGATCTGGTTTCCTTGATTTATGATTTTCCCTTTTCTTCACATTGTTTTCTTTAGCTAATTCTGTTTTCACCCTCTTTATAGAACCTGTTTCTGCATTACATCTGTCTGTTCCCCGACTCCTCTGGGCTCAGCTACAAAGCAGCAGGCAAATACACATCTCGCAGTCGGTCCTCTGAGTAACATACTAGCTGAAAGGATCCTTCCATCTGAACTCTTTTTTGAGGTCATTTCCAGCAATGAGTCAGATGTAGTGTGTGGAAGATCCACACTTTGCCTAATGAGGAACTTTTGCTGTTTGATATATGTGCCAGCTTTGAATTTTATCTCCTCGTGCCAGGTTGGCATGTGGTACTCTTCAGGGTGTCACACTTGGTGAAATCAAGCATGGTTTGAGCTTTTGCTGTTCCTGATCACTCTGAGGATTTATAAGGAGCTTCAAATTTTTACAAAGACTCCCCATACAGTCCTGAATCTCTTATCCTGTCCAACTACACCCCATTTTGAAGGCTGTCCCAGGAACAAAGCAGAGGGGAAATTAAGATAATTTTGCATTTCTGTGTTTCCCAAGTGAGCTTTTTTTTTCTCTCTTTGTAAGATCCCTGTGCTGCAGAAAAGTGCAAACCCCAAGTTAAGGGAAAGCACGGGTGCATAACTGCCTGTTCTCTCCTCAAAGAGGCAGCACATTCAGAGAAGGTATTTCAGGCAAGGTGATTTATTTTAATTAATAACCGTGGTTGCATTTTTAATTATTATTTCAGAAGAAAGGCTAAGGCACCAGTTGGGAGTTTTGCAGAAAATAAATCAGTCATTACAGATTTAAGGTCTCAGAATCTGTGACTTTTAATTCTCCTACATTTACTTTTAATGCTTCCACAGTTTGGCAACTGAGCTAAGCCAGACTGACTGTATTTTCTCTCAGTTCAACAAATTCATTTAATCTGCTCATGCCAAAATATGAAAAAAAAAAATCCATTGTCTAATGTTCCGTTCACTTAGACAGCTACTTGGAAAGGATGGCTACACCATCCAGGAGATTGATGTCAAATATTTGTTGTGTTCAATTATTTTTATATCTCTCTAGGACTAAAGGTCTGAAAATCAGATAGCTGGCTTTGAGTAGGTGATTTTCCATGTTTCATATGTGTGGCCATATTAAAAAAGAGACATTTCCCCTGCTATCAGTGAACTGTGTTAGCTTCCTTTCAGAGTGATTAGTGTGTTGGCGTATTATTATCCTTTTAGTTTATGTGAAAAGCAGTAACTGTTTACTTTGAGAAACAGTGTGAGAATCACTAAAATTAATAGTAGAAAAAAACAGAATTCAGTGAAAAAAATCTCAGAACTGCATCTTTTCCATAATGGTATAACCAAGGATGTGATTCACATTTCAGAGATATATATAAGGATGTGTTAGAAGCAGGGGTCAGCTGTTGACTTTCAGAAATTAAGTGGGATCAGTCATAACAATTTCCTACCAGAAATTCTTTTAACCACTAGTCTGGAACCTGAAAGTTCCTTCAGTAAAACTGTGAAAATCGAACCTGCAATGACTTCTGTACATGGCAATCTGGTCACAGTAAAACATGAAGTCAGCATTTCATAATATGATTCCAAAAACTGAAAAAGGAAGGTTTATTTTCTGTTTTGTTTGGTTTTGGGGGTTTTTTTCTTTGTTTGTTTGTTTGTTTCAAATATAAGCAAGTTATGTAATTTTAGAGGATTGCCAAAATTGTTCTTACATACATTATTCCAGGTTTTTTGCTTTTTTCAGTATGAGATTTTTTGGTCTTTAGACCTAGAATGACATTCACACTTTGCTAGATGTAGGAGTAAGTTGATTATTTCCTGGAGATTGTAGAAATTTGTGTTGCCTTGAGGCAGAGCAGTCAGTCTGCTTAATTCTTTTTCTTTGGGATTTCCACCTCCATCTGGTAACACATACTGTCTATACTTTTTAGAAGCAGGACCATTCAATTTAAATTTTGGGAATTCTGTCATTATTCTTAGTCCATTAACAAGTACTTGCAAAGTAGGGAATAATTTAAAAACAAAATTAGTCATGGCAGAATTTACTGAATATTTTTCTCTTTTCTTATTTTCTATATGCCTTAATGCCAACAACTTTGCACAACACGAGAAGAGCAAACCTAGAAATATCTACTAACCACACTCTATTCATCAATATTGAACCATACTTCATTCACCACCCATAAAACTGCAGGACACCCTACAGGAATCATATGACAGGGACCCAGCTCCTTTTAACTCTCTGCAGTGTGGAAAGCATTGCAATAAGCTGTGTCTTGTCCCTTCGCTCTGAGAGAAATTTCTTTCCTATGTGCAATACTCCACTTACTTTGAGGTAGAAAAGGAAAATAAATAGAGAAAATAGGAGAAGAAAGTAATAAAATTTCCCTACAATGTAGAAAACTTTTAGAGAGTGATGTAAAGTCCCATTCTCCCTCAAATCAACTTCATTTGAGAGCTGAGAGCATCTATCTGCCTTCTCTACCAAGGCAACACACTTTCTCTTTTTATCTTGCATCAAATATACAAGGAGGAATCAGAGGAATACAAATAAATCTATTACTATGCTTGATTTGCCAGAGCCTCTCTGTAATCTACAAATGTAGAAAGGTTACTGAGGAAACTTGATATGGGCATACTGCATTTTGGCAGAATCCATAGCCAGCAGCAGCAGTCACAGGGATCTGGGATTTATGCTTCATTAAAGATGGCATAATGCCAGCCTGGCTGAAAAAGGACAAAGAACCCTTAAAGTAACCCACCTAGCAACGATGACTTTCAAAGTCTGCTCTTTGGTGGTTGAACAGGTTATTATCCAGCCTTATCCAAAGTGAATGAGATTGCTGGCTTAAAAATTATTTTGCTCTGTAACTTTTACTTTAGACCTAACCTAAGGATATTGATCTTATCTCGAAAATGACCAAACACCACCGAATTGTGTCAATCGACTTTTTATGACTTTCCTTGAAGCCTACTTTAGGAGTGCAACTCATATAGAATATGACCGCACAAATGCCTAAAACACTGGCTCCCTAATATCGGAACTGCTGCTTGCCTCTTACTCAGTAAACAAGCATTATACAAAACATTTTCACTTCCACTCAAATGAGGCTGCTTATCATTACTCTACTACATGAACTCTTCATTGCTACAGATGCTGGGAGAATTTAAGGCAATTGTTTTTTCTTCCAAGACTCTTCATCTCTGGAATGTTCTCATGTTCTCGTATCAGCTCTGACCTTGGCTCTGCATCATGAGGGATTGACATGGAACTGAGTACAAGATACTTTTCCAAACCTCTTGTGATTGTTACCCTCCTATAAAGCTCAGTCATGCAAGGTCTGTAAGAACACATGAGATGAATCTCATGATCTGTAAGAAATCCTGAGATGAGTCCTGCTTATCATTTTCTTCACATAAGGTATAAAAGTCCAATCTCTCACCTATCTTGGTTCCTCGCTAGAATGAGTCCCTGGGTAAAACAAGAATGGCTGAAGAGCAATGCAAACTAAGCTGTTACTAACTCCCTAAAAATGTTCTCCCCTAATAACTTAATTTTTCAGAACCTCTGATCTCAATGCTCCCTAGGTCCTTCTGGGCATCTTGACAGTGGGAAATATCAAAAGCTGATTAAGAATAAGCCACTCCTTTCTCCTCATAAATGATATATTGAGTCTAACCACTGCTGACATTCACAGGCACTGAGCAGCCTGTGGATCTGTGCCTGCTTATTATTATATAATGAAGAATGAAGTTGCATTGGAAAAAATTTGAATTGGCAGTAAAATATACTCTCTTATCTGAACATAAGGTGAAATAGATATTATAGTTGCCTCTCTGCACTGTGCACTCAACAGAATGCAGAATCCAATTCCAAGTCACTTGTGAAAATCAACTTTCCCTGTGGGAAAGCCTTTACTTACTTGAGTTCATCAGACTCCTCTTGTCAAAGTTAAGTTCCCAAGAAAAAATAAAACTCTTGACTAAACTATTTGATTGAATGCAAATTTAATTTTCACTGAAACACTGAAAAGACCAAGACACATCCTACAGAAGGTAAATCACTTTTAGGAGACTAGCGTAAACACTACAATTTTTTAGTTTAGTTTCTCCTATAAAATTCAAAGGCGCAGTTGCACAGGATAGCCATTTAGAGTTAAATGTTCTTAAAAATACCTGTGTCAGTCTATTTATCTTTTCTGGTTAGAAAGAAACTCAGAGACAGTGTCTCAAATTTTAAACACATAGGAGGAAATACTATGTCACAGTGATGAGATTGTCTTTGTAGGTATAGAAGCAGAAAGCTAGGTGGATACTTTTTTATTAGTTATTTTTATTAATTCAAGCAGATTTAGTCAACTGAATGCATATGCTATTTCTCTAGAGGATATGCAGTTTAAGCTGCATTATTTCTGGTTACTTTGGGATTTTGACCTGAAAATGCTTTCTCTGACACTCCACAACATATTTTTCAACTTGCCGATGTTTGCTAGGGGACCTGTCCCCAAGTATTAAGTGACAGTGACATTGGGGTAAACAAAACAACACTTGAATCTCTTCTCAGGGGAATTCCTTGTTAATTTCAGGACAGAGTAATAGAAATATGAAGAAAAGGAGAAATGGTTTATGTTTTTCTCAATTGCTTATCAAGGTCTAGCCCTTTCAGCAGATTGTTGCTAGACAATTTGTCTTTTTTCTCACAGTTGATATACACAGTAGAACACATACAAAGGAGGTCACTTTCTTATGTACTTGTCATGATACTGATTTGCAGGTTAAATTCAAACAGCAAAAACTGTGATGTAGAAAACAGTGGCTAGGAAAAACTCTTCCCTTTAGGTAATGTTTTCATTGAACTGTCATCCTCTAAATTATGAACAGGAAAAATAATTGTGAACAAGCTTTATTATCACTTTTCTTCCTAAGTTATGGTCTTATCTGGAAGGATTCTTCAGTAGTAACTAGACATTAAGTATATGATATAGTGCTATAACACAGTTTTTCTTTAGCAAAATACTTACTGTTGGCAGTTAGCTCCCTCTGAGTTTTCCCATCATCTTGACATTCATCTAACCATCTTTCATTGCAAAAAAACAAAAATAATAAGATTAATAAAAGCTATTAGCATATTAGATATAAACTGACTATTGTCTTCTGTCCCCAATGGTACTTTTTGTACTTTGTTTATCAAATTACACCTTGAAACTACTTCCTAGATCAAAATTTCACTATATGAAGTAAATTATATGAAATGCTTAATATTTACTGGTTCAGAGATTCAGCTATACGTTACAGGGGATTATACAACCTCCAGTGGTTAGTTATATTCATTGCACTGGCAGATATATAAAACCTTCAGGTCTGGAAGTTTCTAAAGCTTTTGCAGATCTGCAGCAACTAAGTGAACTTCTCCTTTTCCTTTTCTTTTCTATTGATGAATTTAAGGAGCTTTCCTGCTATGTCATTTTACTACAAACAAACATCCATTCTGCTTCAGTTGATCCTTGTTGCTCAAATAATACTTCACAGCCTTCAGCAATCTCACTTCTTTAAAAATAAATAAATAAATAAACACGTGCTTACTATTGGCTTCTATTCTGTTGACTCTGTATTGATGTTGCATTTGTTTAAATCCAAGGATCCACAACATATTTCAGCTCTTATATGAAATAAGACTCTCTGAATAAATCTTTTATGCATGAACTCTAAAGTCCATTGTATTTCAACTATTATTGCAATAAATACCTAGATTAACTTTTGAGACCTATCACCTCATTCTGTTCAAAAAAAGAAAAGATCACTACTGGTTTCTAAAACTAGAAAGCAAACTTTGATACACTGGCAGCACACTTATACTGTGGGCAAATAATGGCAGAACTACTCTACATGTAAAGTCCCTAATCTTTTTCTAAGATCTTTACAAGTTCTGTTTGAAAAGGCAGCCCAATGTCTTTGTTAAGTATCCCACCCTTCAGAGAACTCTCCTAAGTCCTCCTTGAATTTAAAGAATCAATTCTGTCGTTCATCTCTATTTCCAGTAACCATCTCTAATGCACACCAGAATCATTTTAAAAGCCTAATACCCAAAAAGGAAAGCTGAACCAATAACGTGATTATTCAAATAATAGTCCTAAGAAGAGTAAATGGTTCTTAGCTAGGCATTTCCAGGAACTTTGCAAAATAAAAACCTGTGGAGGTTTTTTGTAAACAGGTAGGATTCCTAGAAGATGCTGTTTTTACTGAATCTCTGAAGATTTTCAAGACTTAATGCAGTTTCCAAAATAACATAGAAACTATTTTAGCCATGTAACAAAAACTTTTAAGTTCTGCAAACCACATACTACAGAATATAATTATCTGGATCTAAATTATAATTCTTCAAATTATTTCTACGGTATTAAATATACTTATGTATAAATAACACACAAATCCTTACTTTTCTTTATTGGTATATTTTGTATGGGTGTGTTTTTTCTGTTACAGCTGTATTATTCAACTCAAAGACAGCTAAAAGTTTGTAGTTGCCTCAGATATCAATAAAATTTGAAAGAATGGACTGTTTAGCAGTTGTTAGAATTCAGAGAATTGAACATTTCTAACTTTGCATATAGTAGCAAAATTTTAGATGTACTAAAATAGACTAGTAGAGTTTTACTCTTCTTTAAAAGGAGAAGCTAAAAGTCTTTCGAAAGGTTTTCAGGATGCATATAAGGATTTCATGGGCAGAAAGTGATCAGAATCATTACAGCTAGGTCTCAGAATAGAATCACAGCATTGTTTAGGTTGGAAATCTTTAAGGTCATCAAGTCTAACCATTAGCCCAGCACTGCCAAGTGCACCAGGAAACCATATCCCCAGGTGCCGCATCTACACACCTTTTAAATACCTCCAGGGATGGTGACTCCACCACTTCTCTGGGCAGCCTGTTCCAATGCCTGACAACACTTTTGGTGAAAAAAATTTTCCTAATATTGTTTCTAAACCACTCCAGGCACAACTTGAGGCCATTTCCTCCCATTCTATCACTTTTTACTCTTGGGAGTAAAGATCATCGCCCACCTCACCACAACCTCCTTTCAGGTAGTTGTAAAGAGCTACTGCTCTCCACAGAGCAGAGTCTCCTTTTCTCCAGGCTAGACAACCCCAAGTACCTTCAACTTCTCCTCTCAGAACTTGTGTTCTAGACACTTCAACAGGTCCATTGCCCGTCTCCGGACATGTTCCAATTCCTCAACATCCTTCTTGTAGTCAGTGGTCCAGAACTGGACACAGGATTTGAGGTGCAGCCTCACCAGTGCCAAGTACAGGGGGATGACCTCTACCCTAGTCCTGCTGGCCACACTATTTCTGATCCAAACCAGGATGCCACTGGCCTTCTTGGCCACCTGGATGCACTGATGGCTCAGGTTCAGTCAACTGTTGACCAGCACCCCAAGTCCCTTTCCACCTGGTAGCTTTCCAGCCTCTCATCCCCAAGCCTGTAACATTCCATGGTGCTGTGATCCAAGTACATCTCCCTCATTACCCCTGTGTGAATCACATCCAGCCCCATAGACTTGTACGTGGTTAAGTGCTGCAGCAGATCACTATTTCCCCTTGGATTATGGGGGATTTGTTCTGTTCCCCATCCCTTCCTTCTAGCTCAGGTGACTGGCTACCAGGAGAACAACAGATATTACAGTTAAAAACAGAGGCAAAGAATGCATTAAGTGCCTCAGCCTTTGCTCTTTTTTATTAGAGCCCCTCACATACAATAAAAGATGGAGTCTCTTTAACCCTCCTTTTTTTGCTTCTGGGGTTTTTTGGTGGTTTTATATATATTTTTTTTTCCCTAGAAGACAGGAGAGAGGTTTGCTTTTTACAGCAGTAGCCAGATTAAATTTTAGTTGGGTTTTGGCTCTTCTAATTTTCTTCCTGAACAACCTCACAACCTCCTCATAGTTCAGAGTTGCCTGCCACTTCCAAAGATCATAAACCTTCCTTTCATTCTTAAGTTCCAGCCAAAAATCTCCATCCAGACAGGCTGGTCTTCTTCACCCCCCAGCTCATCTTGCAGCACATAGCAATGGCCTGTTCCCATGCCTTTAAGATTTTCCTGGAGAATATCTGGTCTTCCTGGAATGCCTCCCAAGGGAGTCTGTGAACCAATTTCCTAAACTGGCCAATATCAAGGAATATCAAGGTGGCAGCTCTGCTGACCCCTCTCCTTACTTCTCTGAGGATCAAAAACTCTACTGAATTCATGATTTCTGTTACCAAACTGGCCTCCAACCACCACATCACCCACCAGTATCTCTCTGTTCATAAACAGAAGGTCCAGCAGGCATCTTCTCTATCTGGCTTCCTCACCAGCTGTGTCAGAAAGTTCACTTCTACAGACTCCAGGTATGTCCTAAACCCCTTCCTCTCTGCTGTGCTGTATTTGCTGCAGACATGAGTCCCTCATGAAAACAAGTAGCTGCTTATCAGTATATTTCATCTGCCTCTTCATCCTGTTTGGGTGGTCTATAACAGACTTCTACCATGACATCTGCCCTGTTGGCCTTCACCCTGATTCTTGCCCATAAACAATCAACACAATCATCACCATCATCAAGCTACAGATAATCAAAACACTCCTTAACATACCGGCTACCCCATCACCTCATCTTCCTTGACTATCCCTGCTGAAGCCATCCATTGCAGCACTCCAGCTGTGTGAGTCATCCCACCATGTTTCCATGATGGCAGTTATGTAATTTCAGATCTTTATACACAATATTTCTTGAAAGATTGAGAACTGAAAGCTGATTTAATTTCACATGGTCTCTGTACAATTTAGGTTAAACAAAAAGATCAGTGCACCTTTCCTCTTATGAAACATTTGGTTTGAGGCTTCTTTGCATTAGGCTGTGACTCACTCCTAAGCCAATACAGCAACTTTGTTCCTTGTTTTTGATTGCAAAATTTTGCATCCCTTGTATGTTGAAAAACTCTGGGGTATTGCTCATACACCAAGATTGTGTGCACATATCCATTCTGCAATTTTTTCATTACATTTCTGGCAGGTAACAAATTCTTTTTCTCCATGAATGGCATACCTATTACAAGGAAATACAACCTCTTGAGCTTCCTCTCCTTCTTTATATTTGATGACAATCTTATCCAGGAACCATCCATTGCCTGTGTTGAAATTACAAAAGTTTATCATGTAAAATCATGCTGCTTTTTTTCTTTTAAATACATTTTAAGAAAAGAAGCCCAGATTACTTTTTTTTTTTAGAAGAAACACAAATCATAGTAAGACAGATCTCAGCTAAATAGATAAGATATATTATCACAATGAAAGCTTTATTATTTTGTGTCTCTTGTCTTGTAAGAGATGCAATTCTTCTCTGCCTTACTCTGCTTTAATTTTAAGAGGAGTGGGTTTTTCCCCTTGGAGACAAATACAAGCATACATTTCTGAACTGTCAAGACTATTCTCATCCCAGACTGTATCTTTTAATTCCTTGTAATCAGGCACTAGGATGTTGGGAAAAATCTATTTATAGCCATAGTCAAGATTTGTGTGGCTGCTGGAAATTTTGGTACTTTGAACTACTTATTTCATATATAATATTAAATAATAATGAAATTTTAATTAATTAATTGCAATTATTAAAATATTAACTAACAAATATTTAAAATATTTAATGTTTTAATGGACATGGAGTGGGGCTACAGCCTTGGAGGGGCTTTGCATGTCTTGGTGCCAGTAACTGGCAAAATTGAGGATTGAAGGATCAGAGACAGGAACCAGATAGTGTCTAAGGCCAGCTATTGGAGGTCTTATACATCCATACTGTATATATTTTTTTATATTTGAAATTAATGGACTGTTATTCTGGTCAGCTGGAAGGGTAACAGGATAATACCATTGCTGCTGTTTGTGTATGAGCTGAGTTCGTGTCCGTGTTATGGACAGCCATGCGCATATATATGGGTGTTTTATAAATGTGTTTGTGTGCATGTCTGCTGGGAACACATACTCAGACTTGCTACAAGAGTGACCAGCAGACATGGACCTGTGCAGCTTCACTTCTCTTTAGCTACTGAATTCATCCTCTCCTTAACAGCAGCAACCACTGGCACATCCATGCTGATCTCTTACCTCACTTCCAATAATCATCCCAGTGACAGATATAGTTCTCCTTGCAACACCCTTCTCAAATATCCTGCTCTCACCATGCCTGCACCACTCACAATTTGTCATATTTCTTACAACATTTTGCCTGACTCATACCATTACCCATCAGCGCATTGTAGCAAAACAGCTGAGGGATGAGGGATGTTTTGGTCAGAAGAAACAATCATCCTATTCATTCACATGCTCTGCCTCCCTGGATGCATCTGAGTCTGGCAGTCTCTAGAAGGCAGCAGTTTCTGTCACAGAGGAATGGCATACCCAGGCAATGCAGGGAGCAGAATGGCATTTCCCTTCAGGATTTCAGGCCCAGGGCACACTAGGACACTCTGTAAGCTGCTTCTGTTACCCTTTTACACTTCAATGTTCTTTCATTGGAAAAAAGCCTACTAGTCTGGCCACGATTCACCAGTAATCAGGCAGGTCAATTCAAAAAAAGCCAAGAAAAGATGGAAGCCCCTGCCTGTGTAAATATGCATATATGTATGGAACGTTTCTATAGAGGAGAAGCTTCTTTCAGCAGGTAGGACACATCACCTAGTGACCCACAGCAGACCAATGCCCAAATACCGCTCTCTAGGGCCAAATTCCTTTACTTTCTTCATTCACAAGTGGCTGAGGGAATAGATCTGTGCTCTGCAGTCTAGGACCCCCAAAGAAAACATATATATCAGGATCCTTTCAAGACAGTCTTCAAATCAAGACTAAAGACCTTCCTGCCCTGTCACTTAGGAAAAGTGATAGGACTAGAAAAAGGGGCAGCTATACCTCCAAAGGGACCTTCTTTCTTCCCTTTTAACCCTCAAAAGCCTCTTGATAGCCTCTCTCCTAAGTCACCATACTTTTCCAGCTCTCAACTACCCAATCACCTTAGGCCAGGCTTATGCGGAGCTAGTTTTGGATGCAGGTCAAAAAAAAGGTCTGTGAGATCTCTCTGTGCTGAATACAATGAACAATCATTTGAATTAACAAGGCATAAATTTTGTTACAGATAGAATACATGCCAATGTCCTTCTTAGACAGTCCTCCAAACCCACAGACTTAAACTCCAGTGTCAAAGAACATTTTAAGAGAGCTGAATTTGGTTACAGTTTTGTAATGTTGATTCTGTGATAAAGCTGTGCTGCCTATTAAAGGAAAGCTGAAGGAAGAGAGCATGTTATGGTGTCCTGGGGAATAGGGGGAAGGGGGGCTCTAACACACTGCTTTCTGCATTATGTCTCGGGCTACTAGAATGTGAAACTCTCAGGTATACAATTATCCATACTGTGGAAGGCAGAAAACTCTAGAGAACTAGAACGTCCCCTTCCAAGGCTGCACTATTAAGGCTATTTCTGTAATAGTCTGCTCAGAGCCTTAGGCCGTACAGACAGGCAGCAAGAAGGGTGTTGCTTGAGGCCATTTCAGAACAAGTGGGGTGAAAGGGCTTTTCCAGTCCATTATCAGCATGGCCCCAAACTCCTTTAAAACTCCTTCTCTTCACTTAGCTTCTTCATAGATATTAACCGAACATATTTTCAGTATTTACATCTTCAGTGCTTTTGAATACTAGCTTTCTCTTCATTTACATCATTCCAGAGATGCACACTTCAAGAGCCTGTACCCAAAAAGTTAATCTCATCACCAAATTATTTTTTTCTGAAAAACCTCCAAGCTGAATGCAATGTCACTCACTGGAACAGCTCCACATTGACTTGCACAAATTAGGTAAATAATCAAATCTTTTACTGTTGCCCAAAGGAGGAAGAACATTATGCTAGAGCTGCTCAAACTTTATCTGGCAGAAAAGCAGCTGCTGTGAATGTCTTTAATTCCTTTCTGGACAATTTTCACTGTTTATTTAATGAAGGATTGTCTTACCAGTGTGAGTCACATTTTTGAAAGTTTTCTATATGCAAAGAAATAGTGCTTTCTTGTCAATAATCTTGAAAACAAAGAGTGGACTGAGTATTTGACATTAAACTCATGTCCTTTTTTCTGTCCATTACCACTGTTTTTCATCATCCCATCAGAGTGAAAAGCCTGCAGGAAGGCTTTTTATCACTGCAAGACCTTCTGTCACATTTTCTATGAAGGATGTAATATAAACAAAGTGCATTTGGTTTAAAAAGAACTTGAAAACAGATTGGTCTCTAGGAAGTTAAATCCTACCTGGACCAGCTCCATCATGGCTAATCAGAACTTTCTCCAAGTCTCCCAGTGAGACAGCCTTTATGTAGAAAATATCCATCTGTGGAACCACACAAGGAAAATGATAGAGGTCTTGAACACAGCTATTGCTTTGACTATAACAGTATAGAATAGCCTGGGGATTTTTTGCTTTGTTTTGGTTTTTTTTTTTCCAAAATGAATACTGTTGTTTTATATTGGTATTGTCCAGACCGTGAGGATCCTTTAAAACTTTCTAAGGTGAATAACACCTTGAGTCCTTTGGCACGACACAATGATCGGTTGTAAATAATTATTTGGTCATCTTTATATTATATATTCTAGAGCTATCTTCCTTAGCAAGACTGGAAAACAGTCTTAGGAATATATACTTAGGAATACAGATTTAGAACGTGATTCTAAAATTCCCAGTGGTTTGTTCAGGAGAACAAAAATGCCATTGTTACAATTTTATCTATATGTGTAATACAACCAACTAAGAATATTCGAATTCTATCTAATGCTCTCAGTAAATGGTTGATCAAGCAGATAAAAATGATCCATATGATGTACTTATGAAAGTAATTTTGAATAAAGAAGATGGTAAATATTTGAGTAAATCTTGTAAATAAAAATATGTTTACACTTGTTTGCTAATTTACTCTTGTTGAGCAGAAGTAGCATTGTTTTTACTATACCTGTCCACACCGAAATATTACATTATTATTCTTGGATCTGTGGAGTTTTCTTTTGCCAGCATCTCCTCTCGTCCCAATGAGGTTGATGTAAACATTAGAATCTGTTTCAGCACCAAGTTTAACACCTGTGTATACATGGACCTCATACAACAACACTAGAAGAAGAAAACATTTGAGATTATCCTTGTAGCTGTCACATGATTCTAAACTTTCATCATCAAAATTTTGCCTGAAGATTGCATAAATTTTCAAGTTTGCAAGTATCTACAGCTATCCATGAATTTTTCACTTCCAGGTTCAAATCTTATCATTCTCATCACAAGAATATGGAAATTCTAAGTTTCAAAAACCACATTAAGCAAGTTATCAACTAAGTGGTCCCTAGTGCTCTGTTTTCCTCTCCCACTCCTCGTTGACTATTTGTGATTTCAGGACCAAATTCACAGTCTTTCCCTGCGAGTTATCTGGAGACCACCTAACTGTGCATAGTTGCCATCTCAAACAACAGCAAATGTTCAGCAATACCAAGGTATTTTCAACCTCCAGATTTGTACAAAGCAATTTTCTGGGTGGTTAACCTTCATTTCATTTTAAAAGAACAACAATCACAAATCCTAGCAGTTTTAAACTTTAACCTCACATACAAAGGTGGGTAAGTAGATGAATAGGCTCCCTCATCTATAAAAAATGAACAGCATTTTGCATTTGAAGGTTTCAACATTTTTCACTAGTGAATGGTATCACTTTCAGAAACAGCTCTCAGTGAAAATATAGTTAAAACTTTTTAATGCAAGTCTTGCACAAAAAAATATTTTCAAAGAATTACGGAATATAATTCAGAGTTACTGTATTGACACACCTTTTACCACACTAGTATTATCTTTATAATTATCCAGATATGAAAATATATTTTATATAATTATTCACACTAATCATATACTATTAAATTTCATTTCAGGTTTTCTTATTGTGATTTTGGTTGGTTGGTTGGTTGATTGGTTGGTTTTTTTTAAATAATCCTGCTTGCATCTTAATGGCAATTTTTCCATGTGGTGTTTCTATTCTAATCACAGCTGGCCATTTCTGCTGCTATGTAGTTGATCACAGAGGAGATTACTGTTTCATTAATATGTAATTTTAATAGTTCTTGGGAGTGAAGAAAGATAATAGAAGCCCTAACAAACACAATTAAACACTACTTTTAAGAAGGAACTCAGATGAAAACAGAAAATGAAAACATAATGCTTGAAACGGGGTAATATTCTACAAAAACTAATTAAAATACTATTACTCTTAAACCAGCAAATACCTAGTAGAATTTCCATAATTTTTTTATTCACTGGATCCCAAGACGGCTTATAAAATTCAAACGTCACATCATCCATCATCACTGAAGAACAGCTATTTCTGATTCCCAGTGGAGAAGCTAAACAAGTAGTAAAATAATGCTGCAAATAGTTTAGGGGGAAAAATAGCCCCACATCTATCAAAAGATGGGAGAAATTTTGATGGATAGACTGTATGCTTAATCAAATTAGGGTATTTCTTTTCATCTGTATAAAATCATCCTGAAGGGGTAAACACAGTGTCTCAAACTCTTTATCACTGTTGCAACTGTGACTTAAAACAGGAGTAGTGTTACTTGTTCAGTTGTATTACTTTCTGTAACTCCAAGCATTCATTGCAGCTCTCACATCCCAGCCTGTGACACATAGTTGATCTCAATAACACACACACACACACACACACGTGTCAATAAAAAAAATTGACAACCTTATAAAAACTAATTTCAAGGTTTTTCACATTAAAAAATCATGATAAAACAATATGGTAGATATGAGTGGCAAGTAACAAAGATAAATTGAGCAGATAATTAGCATAATTAAGCTATATATCCAAATTACATTTTATATCATAACTCCTAGTATAATCATAACCGGCCAAAGGGCAGAGGATAAGGGGTGGCAGCAAACTATGGCAGGAAATGTGCAACAGAGCAAAGAGCCACACTGATCATGAAGGGGCAAAATCTTTTACTGTGAGGAAGGGAAGAGGTCACGTTTACAAAGAAAAAAGCTAACCATTATATTAATCTGCAGCTAGCCATTGCAATAACAGGGCTGTACTACCCATAGAGCAAGATTCTACAAATAGTAAAAGCAGGAACATATTCACATGAAGTCTCTCCTTCACACTTTTACACTCTTTGTTACGTCCTTAGTTCTAAAAATGAAAAACATCTGTTGAAGCTAAGGAGCAGGTATAGACTGTTTATATACAAAGACTGATATCTGTATTACTTGCACCTACAAATAATTTCCATGATCAAAAATAGAAAAATTAAGCAACTATAAGCACAATTTTAAAACATACTCAAGGCCTTTTTTTAAGAAACTCTTTAACAATAAATGTTTGCTAAAACAAAATTCCAACAAATTCATTTCTGGAAAGAGGGTACACAAGAACAGGAGTTAATTATAACACAACAAATAGATATTAACAGATAAATAAATTGCAGTTCACTTTATAGCACTGTATATCTCTGTGGTAACCAGAGAGATGATAATGATTTAACCAAATGCAGTTTTCTCTTTCTACAAGCCTAAATAAATCAGTCTGAATTAGAAAATGTGCATATGTTGAAATTTTAAAAACTGGGAAGTATTTTCCATAACTCCTTGTGTCTATACAACTCTCACCCTCTGTAAAATATTAGGTCTGACATTTATTTAGGCTACACAATCTGCATTATGTATAAAGGAACCTTCTTAGCAAAAAAGACCAGTTTGTGCTTGAAATTTTTCTACAAATCAGCAATACAGGCTACTGTATTAGAATAATAAAAGTAATGTTTATATCCCTTAACTGGAGTATATGCTACAAAGCATTTCATATGAATCACACAAAAATTTAAACAAGGAAACTATTCTCCAAAACACACAGCACATGCCTTCTTACACCATACCACTATGGTGGCACATTCATATAAACATTCACTATAGGCTGCAGAGGTTAAACCTTTGCTGTACAAATGGAAACCTAGGCACAGACCGCTTGAGAGGGTGCAATTTTTTCAAATTTTGTCAAGCAGTTCCTCTAGGTTGCAGAACAGCTACAAAAGGTCCTAAGGTTAATGGCTCCTGAGCTACAGATTGCTTAAATATAAGGAAAAGGAGGATGGTGCCACTCTATAACAGATAAGACAAGGTACACCAATTGTTTGATGAGCACAGGGGATAATACAACAAAAATCTGGATAATGAATCTACCCATTGAACATACTGCTGAAACAGAAATCCTCACCATATGTGAAATTTTTCTATTTGTTGCTTTCTATATATTGTTCACAAAACACAGGGGTTTTTTTGTAGAGAGTAAAATAAAAAAACCTAGAAAATATGTTCAGCCTCTGTGACTCTGGTTTAATTTCTTTCTGGTAACTGACCTATTCTAAGGCCCCCCCTGCAGGCACATCTAAAATGGAGACCTGCTTCACTGCAGAAAGAAAAAGCCATCCCAAAACTCTGAGAATTAGAACTCTGTGGCCCAACTCCCTATTAGTAATTTCATTTTACTATACACTGATTCAGTGAAATTGCACCAGCTGAAAACTGGGGTGACAAAACAGAGAGGTAGGCGTATAGGTTAAAAAAAAAAAGATTGAAAATTATATGACAAAACCAAGCACTCAACAAAAGTCAGGAAACAGTGTTTCAGCATTATAAGGAACCTATTAGACTCACATCAGATCTACACATCTGTCCAATGTGCAGCACATCAAAGTAATAGAAGAAACATCTTGAAAAACACAGTAACTTTGATAAAGGATATAAGAGGATTCATTAATACAGAATAGCAAGAGAAAAATCTGAGCTGGTACTCAGTAAAAAAGAAAATGACCTTTCAGAAAATAAGTGATTGAAATCTTCAAATTGCTCACAGGGTAACTTTAGATAAGCACTATAAGAAAACAGAAAACTCTGCAACATGAATGCATGGATGGAACTGTTGAAAGAGGGAAGCAAAGTATTTTCAGGCAGAGGGTGGGAGTTTCTAAAAGGCAGGCATTAAAGCAGCGTAGTAACTGTGTTAAAAAGATAGAAAAATCTATATAAAAAATACTATAGGAGTCACTGAGCAGTCATGTGTACAAGTACCAAATTTCTACTCGCTCAATCTGTAAAAATTCTACCACTGTTATCTCCTGAGATACTATCATGGAGCTTCAGGTGTTTTTTTAATCCCAACTCCAGCTTCTGGTCTGTATTGATAACATAAGAACATGAACTACCCTGGACAAAGAGGAGAGAGAAAAGAAGTTTCCTTAGTTATGAAGAAAAGGTAACCTAAGGGCACATTAAGGCCAAAAGAATGCAAGTTAGAGAACCTTTTTTTCCAGACTTCTTACTCTTGGCACCTGAATCAGGGTTTCCAGTATAGAAGGTTGATTTATTCCTGATCATTCATCATTGGTAAGAGATAGTTTGGTCCCAGTTTGCAGACACACCATATAATTATCAATTCCTTCTGAAGAAATAATTTACAGAAATCAGTGACTTGTGACATTTTCCTTTGGAAAGTATAAACACTAAACAAACATTGCCAGTTGCATTATATTAAAGACTGAGTTAATATTTTTATATGTTTTGGGGGAAGAAAGAAAATGTTATAGAATTAAAGAACAATTTATTGCTGAGAACACAAAAATGAAAGTTCTTATTGCAGAAATATTGGTCTTTTTTCTGCTTAGTATAAACAGCTGTCCCACTGCCAGCTCTTTTCAAAGGAATTCTACTAAAAGAAAAGTTATTATTTTAAAATTCTGGTTAAGAGAAGATGAATTCAAGATAAATATACTTATCATTTATTACTCAAAGTATATTAGATTAGCTTCTTTCATGTTACAGCTATCTGTGCCCAGTGACACTGGTGTGCCTGCAACAGCATATTAGTTTGAATCAAGAAACTGAATCCCCTGGTTGGCCCTCCTTCCTTCTTTCTGGTATGCAGCATGGAGTGGTTTTAGACCAAAAAAACTAGACTCTTTTTGTATGAAACTAAACCAGATAATATGTTCCAGTAACACAATGATGACAGTCTTGCCACAAATTGGCAGTCAGTCTGTGGGAACTTCCCTCTAAACTCACATAAAGAGGACATCAGATACTTAACTAAGTGGATTTTAGCACTAAGTGCTTCACTAAGCAAATCCACACCCACCAGGCTGCTAGTGTAAACAGGCCAACTGTCCAAAAAGCACAAAACCTAGAGGGATGTTAAATGACAGACTACATTAAGATTGTCTGTTTCTATTCAGTTCTCCCTTAATGGTGGTGCTCCAACATAACATGACAGTATTACACAATACTGCTCCGGGTTCTGCCTTTTTTCATGTGACATACCTGCTTGAATTAAATGGTCATTTTGGCTCAGTGTGTCAAACAGCATCTCTGTGGTTTTACTACTTGGTATCTACTACCCAGGATTCACAAATAGTGTTTGTCATTTTGCCATGACAGAAGGGTAAAGATACAGGTTGGTACAGTGCTAAGACTAGAAGAGAACAAATTCTTAATAGCTGATAATGGTTAAGAGAGCCTATCTTCCTCAGAAGTGATGCATATATTATTTGAGAAGATACAAATATAAAAACACTATCAGGTGAAGACATTTCAATTAAAATTACAGTTCTCACTGTAATCTCCACTAAATGCTATCTAATCCCCATTATTACTATTTGGAACAATAATCTAAATATATATATATTCTTCATAACATGTAGGACAATTGTCAGTCTTTAAAAAGACACACTTACTAACAAATTTTACAATAGGAAAGAGAAGCTTGGCTATTTACCTATGTAGTTGATGCTTTCTGAGTGATAAAACAGGGGTAAAAAAATTGTAGAGATAACACTTGTGCCATTACTATTTGCTTTAGTCATCTTTTGCATTATTTCAGAAAGTAGGCACATTCTAATCTTTCTGTATTTGCCTGCACATTTCTCCAAGTGTAAAAGAATTCTAAGTCTTTCAAGATGGAATTTTTCCTGCTTCAGTCTCAATAGTTGTCTTCTGCCTATATCAGTATAGTTATTCCTTCAATTATGTGAACAAGAACAGGACACATTTACCCATTTATATTCTCATTTAACACTTACTTTCTCATTAAACACAACAGTAAGAAAATTCAACACTTCTTGTATCACGTACCCCTTTAGATCTGACAACAAGCCATGTTAGGATAGAAAAATGTGTGACAATGGTTTGCACATTCACAAAAGAACATAGGCAGATACTGGCAGGGGGCAGTTCAGCTAGTATCCTGCTTTGGCTACTCCCAGGCCCATCACAGGAGCCATCAGCCCATCTCCACCATCACAGGGGCACCAGGGCAGGTGGAAACCCACATCAAGGATTTAGACAAGAGGACACCATCTTCCAACCCCTTTAGGGCTGCCCCGGGAGCATCTCAGTCCCCATGTTTGGGCATGAGACCCATCATGATGAGTCAGTTTGGAGTATCTGTCATACTTCCGGGATTTGCTGCCTAAGGATGTCAGACACAATATAAGACAGAGGGGAAGAGCATTTTGTGATTGCAGAGGACTTATGAGATGTTTAGGGAAGGAACTAAAGACAGGAAATAGATGGATCTCCTTCTCACTTTGGGAGGAACAGGTGTTGGAAAATAAAGGGAGCAGATCTACATGCACATGTGAGTAGAGGGTCTAAGCGACTGGACTGAGACCCAGTTGGGGTCATGCATGACAACAACAGGAGAAACTGAAGGGAGTAAAATTGTCAGCCAGTGATGTTGAGCCAAAGGTCAGAAGCTCATCTCTCTAAGTACAAGACCACATGCTGGAGGCACCATGGGAGTCACAGTCAGCTGTTAGAGACACCATGAGGTATCTGTATCTCTAGGGGTGAGATCTGATGACGTATGTGTGTGTCAAAGGGAGAGAGAGCTCTGTGTGTGCATGTAGGAGATGGAGCAGGGCTGCTGTTTCACGGGCTGATATGTCCAGTTGCCAGCATCTGGGGAGACTGGGATCCAGGTGCAACTGCTGAGCAGAGTGTATGAGCCCAACTGTGGGAATTATCTACCTTGTATGTATCTATACATATATATAGTCCCACTAGTGAACATCCATCCTGCTCAGTCAGGGAAGGGAGCAGGATGAGTCTGCTGGTGCTGTGTGCAAGTGCTCAGTATGCCTGGGTTGTCTGTGCAGCTGGCCATGACATGTGGTATATACATGTGCCCTCTCTCTCTGTGTGCTGACCAGGTACACATGCTGAGCCTCGCTGTTGGTTGGACCTGGCGCCATGCAGCTGTGGCACCTTCACCTACATTGAGCTGTCACATCTGGTCTGATTCCCCTAATGTTCCTGTGTTACAAAGCTAAGTCAAAAGCATTCAGAATAAGGCTTTTACCTGATTTTCATTGAGTGATACTTAAGATTTAACCAGTACAGGGCATGATCACTGATTTGCAATACCTATCACTTAGAAAACAGTTGAACAATTTTTCTTTTATTTCATGTATCACAATGTAACTAGGTGATCAAACCCTATCAAAACAGCAGCAAGTGAACAACCTAATGCTTGTAAAGTTTGGTAAACTAAAAATATCTAGAACCACCTGAAAAACAAATATTTTTTTAAAAAGGAAAATAAAAGAAAAAACCAACCAGACTGTATAGAAGAATCACAGAAGAAAAAAAAAAGACAGATTGGAGCAGACCTCCAGGGATCATGCAGTTCAACAGCATGCTCAACTCAATTCAGGGACAACTTCAAAGATAGATCAGGTGAAGTTTTTTAAATCTCCAGGGCTGGAAAAGCAAAAGAGAAGATATAACAGGAAGAGAAAAAGAAGCCACAGACCTAGAATCCTTGTCAATGTGGAAAAAATAAGAAAAGAGGGGAACACAAATGCAGACATACACTGGAGGGATAAGAAACTTGATTTAGGAAAGGAAGCTGACACTGGTGTAATGAAGAGATTGAGAGAGAACTGAAATCATCACTTGGAACAGGAGACCAGATTAGCATCTATTTTTTTAAGTGCCTGAGGGACAGTCAGAAAAACAAAGAGGGGTTACCAAGGTGAGAAATTTGGATTAAAAAGAAGAATGTTCAGAGAGGAAGGTAAGAAAACTAAAAGATTCAGGAAGTAAATTCAGATCTAAAGAAGAGACACTAGAAAGCCAAGGAATCAAAAATCAGCTCTGAGGCTTTGGGTCCATATTGATTGCATAGTAGACTTTTGCTGGGGAAAGGGAGAAAGAGAATAAGAAAAAAACTCCCCTTTCTTCTAAGGGGGAAGTTGAGCAATAAGTGTTAAAGAAAAACAGTTTAAAAAACCCTGCCTTTTGTCCTTTATGTTTGTTCTTTTTATTTAAATTTTCCAGGACATCATTTTTATAGTTAAGCATATCTAATATGACCAGATTGAATTGAAAGTACAGGATACAAATGACTAAATAATATCAGAACATCATTGAGTAATTAGCTGTATGCGATTTCTTCTGCTGGAGAAAGTGACTTGATGTGATTTGTACAGTACTTGTAAGCAATTAGCTTTTAAACGCGAAATGCAAATGGATAGTGTTTCATTTGCTTGTTCTTGAGAAAATAAATAGGAAATTTGGACTTCTTTCTGAGTTTGTATTGATGTTCAATTTAAGTATGCCTAAAATCAATAATTAATTAATAAAAAATTTTCAGGAAATTTTCACATTTTCTGATGTATATTTTCTTATATGCTTGAGACATATATTTTCATTAAGATAATATTCCTACAAACATAAAGAAATATGTAATAATATAATAATTAAAGAGTAAATAAATTTGCTGTTTTAAATATATTCCCAGCCTTTGAAAGAACTGACTTGATTTTTCATATAGAAATATATAATTGAAGTGCACCTACCAGAATACTGATACTTTTCTATGAAGGAGTATTTCAGATTGCATAATGGAGATTTGAATTATTGATGTTGAATTGATTGTTCATACAACTTAATTGGTTTCTGCACTGTTTTCCTACAGTATACAACATATATATCATTGTGAGTGCATTATGGTACTGTGGTGACTGTTAATGGTTATAGGGTCCCGTTTATCCAGATCAGTCTCACTTTTTGAAATCTCTTATTGAAGTCAGTAAATACTCTGCAGAATACTTAGAGAAAAATGAAGAAAAGAAACAAAAAGAGCAGAGGGGAAATGTGAGCTAGCCCATACATGTTTCTCAGCATCTTCTGACCACTGTAATAAAACATTCATACAGCACAGTCTTAGTGTTTCTTTCAAAGAATTGTATTCTTTTGACTTAAAAGTTTTCACTTGATTGATAGTTTCTTCTGAAATTATTTGATTGCCACTAATGCATGATGATTTTTTTTGTGTTAAATTACTGATCCCTTGCAATATTCACTGCATCAGTTTGAATCCAATCTGATGAATGGTAGGATCTATCTATGTAAGATCTACCACTATCAAACATTATTGGCTATCAGCTGCATCATTGTCATTCTATTAATGTAAAGAGCATTTTATTTTTTTTTAGAAATCACATTAAGTGGTTATATTATACCAAATCCCTATTCCTTCATAAAGGCCCAGGACTTTTTAAAACATAACCTTATATGAACTATTTCCCACTTCACTTGGAGAGAAAAAAGTGCATCCAAACTATCGTAGAGTTTGCAGTACCAAAATGTCACCCCGGAGCTAACAATTTCTGTATGAATGGTTGTGACTTGAGCCTGATTTGAAAAACACATATGTGATGATTCAGATCATGGATTTCTGGTATAGGATATTTTGTTCAGGACAAGGAAGGATGACATCAAACTTGTTAAAAGGAACTGGATGTCACATGACATTACATACCTTGATATGCCTTGATTTCCTGCCTGATGCCGTTATCTAGAGAGCAGTATTTGTCAGTGATGTATGGCACTCTGAGATATCAGAAATTTTATAGGGGTAAGATGTACTGACTATAGCTATTATTCTGATTTTTGGAAGGAAAGGAGTGGGTACAATGATCGCTTCCTGCTTCTGTAGAGCTAGAAGGTATCTGTAAGGGATTTCTTCATGGTTTCGCTGGTTTTGGGCAGTCTGCCCTGGTAGAAACATGAAAAGCTGTCATATACTCACAGGATATGACTAGTGAACACATGACCAAAAATACTGAGCACATACATGGCAAAAGCTCCTTTGTAGGGTTTCTTATTGCCACTTCTCTCCACGTATCACCTTCCTCCTTGTCTTCTGAAAGCCAACACTCTATGGGGAGAAAAAACTCTTCATCAGAAAGAGGGACTAGTCTTTCAAGTCTGACTTCCTCCAGGTACCAACTAGGATCATTTCCAGTGTTGTCATGGCCAATACGGATTTTATATAGTTGTCCAAGATCTCTAAGATTAATCTATAATGAAAAAAAACCCAAATTACAGTGTTGTCTTTTAGCTGTACTGGGCATGCAAGCTAAATACGCAGCTAACATGGCCTAGAGTAATAAGTTTTTTTAGAAAATGAAGCCTTAATATACAATGAATACCAGAGTAGTCATGCATAAGCCTATGGAGTAGTCTGCAAGTGTAATTTTAGTGACTTCATGGTTTAAAGTATTGTTTATTTAAACATTGACATTGTTTAAAGTAACTAAAGGGCTCAGACAATCCAGTCTGGTTTTAGACCACTTCACAGGATCCAGTTTCTAGTACTAAAACGTCAATCTCTATTTCTTAATAAATTCTTTACCAAGCAGGAATAAGTTCGGTCATTGTTGTATGAAATAATTTACTTGGAGTACATACAGTTACCATCAGCAGAGTCCTATTAACTATTCCTACCACTTATCAGTCTGCTAGTTTTCTCTTTGACTTCTATTTTTATGTGCATTGGTGTCAGGATCAACTGTTTCCGTAACTACTGATGCCACACTGCAGCAAATTTAAACAATAAAACATGACTATGTCACATTGGATACTGCAGCCTTGAAATGAGTAACTATCTTTTGGGTTGCAGAAGTTTTTTGAGCAATGCTGATGACAAGAACCTAAGCACAAAAGCAGGGTTAACCACTTTAATTTTCAGTGCTGTCTCTGAAATTTCATAGTATTTTGGGAGAAAAAAAAACACTGAGAAAAAAGAAAGAACAAACAATAGTTGTTTCTTTTACCACTATACTAATTTTATATTCTCTCACATAAAAAAACCAACCAAACAAACAAAAAAAACCACCAAAACCAAAACCAAAAGAGATTAACAAACAATTAACAACAATATTGTCCTAGTAGTTCAAATCACCAAAAAAGATTTTAAGGCCTGTGTTTAAAGGTCCACTGTACCTGTTCTTGATGGCAATACTAATGTCTGTCACAGCATGAGAAGTTCCCCTTCAATATTCTTCACTAAGGAAGACTACAGGGTAATGCTCCTTGTCTCTCTGGAGCCAGGAAATGTCAGAGACACTAGAGACATATCCCTTTCACTCTTTTGTCAAAACATTTTCTGAGGCAATGACTGAGGTTAGAGTAACACTTAAGACTGATATTTCTTGATCACAAGGAGTATCACAGAAGAGATTCTTGCAGCTCTGTTTGAACACCATTTCCTTACATCCTTGAGGCAAGCTTGGCACAACTCTGTGACAGACAACACACACACAGGCTTGTGACAAGAAAAGGTTAACAACTAGCAGCCATTTTATTATTATAAAGCTTGTCTTTATACATTTTCCTATCTGTCCACACATACACATCACACTCTATTGGCCAAGCAGGTCTGTCCACGAGCCTTAGACCATCTTCTGATAGGTAGTTCACATCTCTCCTCATGCTGGTAAATCTCAAAACACATCCTGTTATTCACACTTGTCTTTCTCAGTTGTTTTTCTCCTTTCTTCTACTTTCCCATGCCTGGTGCAAGGCCATACATTTCTTCTTCTCAGCTTTCCCATGCTCACAGCTACATCCTTTCAAGGCCAAAGCAGTCTTCTGCCCAGTAATTTTCCACACAACTCAGTGTCGTAGGGGGAGATCATGACACATATGCTAGTAGTATAAAGTCTGAACAGAGTCACACTTATGACCGCTGTAGTTGGTTTTGCTATATTAAAGCAGTATGTTAGAGTAAGATGGGCTAACAGAAGATATAATTATAGAATTAATGCAATAAAACCATGTACATCAAAAATATGCTGCTAATACAGCAGAATTACAGTAACAGATAAAAAGCACTCTGAAACTGTCCATGAGTGTAGTAGGACTTAGGCTAAGATACTGCAATAACCCTGTCACCCAGCTACAAAACAGACACCTCTGCAGTGGGCTAGGAACTGTTAAGGTTGCCTTGAAAATAAATATAAAAATATATTAGAATTCTCACTCTTTATTGCAAACTGAATAAAGTATGGTATTGGTGAACAACAAAGGTGGTGCTCTCCTGAGATCTAGACAGTGGCTCTTATTTGTGGTACAGAAGTGTTAAAGGGCAATTTAGTAAATAAAACATTGAAACCTTGTGACCTCATGATTAAATTCTGCATAACCTGTGTTGAAAGAGAAGTGCCACAGCCATCTTTGTGTACAGTATTCACTACCATGATTCTTGGTCAGGACCAGGAATCTCTGTCAAAGAGCCTCTTTCTAATGAAGGTTATCGGGCCAGGAAGTATGCAGACGATCCAATATGGATTAAAGCAAGACTCCAACTTTATTAAAGAAACTTCTACACTTATACCATTTCTGACAGTACGTGCATTAAAACCATTAGTGCAAATAGATACAAGCAAATGCTAATTGGCTATTAATAAAAGGTGCTAAGTCCATGATCTCATCCAGCCTGTCTCCAGGTTCCCACAGCTCCTGCAGGTGTTTATTTTAATGAGTACACGGGGTTTCAGCCAAGGCTAACTCCCTTTTTGCTCTCTCATGAGAAACTTACAAAGATAGCAGGCCCCCACAAGGCCAAAACTCCCTTGCTCTCTCTCACGAGAAACTTACAGTGCCAGCTGGTTCCAAACATCTTTCAACTTCTTAAGCATCTAATCAGCCATTTGGCTATGAAGCAGACTGAAACTATTGATAAAACAAATTGTGCGTATTTATAGTACACCTCAGATGAGTTGGCTCAAAAGTGAAGCTGTAACTTTCTTAATTATATTTATTTATGATATTATGCTAATATGGATTTTTTTTTCCGAAGTAAGTCTAAGATGGAAGATATATTTCCAGGTGAATTTCCCTGCAATGACCAGGGACGTCTTCCACTAGACCAGGGTTCCATACAAACTCCTCCTCCTGCTGTTCTCCATACAAACTGATCATCAATGTTTCCAGGGATGAGGAATTCCAGGGTCGAGCCTCTTCCAGTGTTTCCCCTTCCTCACTGTAAAAAACTTCTTCCTTATATATAGTTTAAATCTACTCTCTTTTAGTTTAAAACCATTATCCCTTGCCCTGTCACATCAGGCCCTGCTAAAAAGATTGTCCCCATCTTTCTTATAATCACAGAATCATAGAATCATCAAGGTTGGAAGAGACCTTCAAGATCATCTAGCTCCACAATAATCACCCCTAAACCATATCCCCAAGTGCCACATCCAGACACCTCTAGAACACTTCCAGAGACAGTGACTTCACCTGGATAACTTATTCCAATATCTAACCACTCTTTCAGAGAGAAAAGCTTTTTCTAATATATAATCTGAAACTCTCCTTGTGCAGCTTAGGGCCTTTTTCTCTCATCCATTCCCTGAAGACTGACCCCCACCTCACTACAACCTTCTTTCATGAAGTTGTAGACAGCAATGAGAATGTTGTGGAAAACAGCATCAAACACTTTACTGAAGTCTAGATAGATAACATTCATAGCCTTTCCCTCACACTAAGCAGGTCAGGTTGGTCAAATGGGACCTGCCTTTCAATCAACCCATGTTGACCAGGCCTGATCCCCTGACTGTCTTGCATGTGTCATGTGATGGCACTCAGGGTGATCTGCTCCATGACCTTCCCTGGCAGCAAGGTCAGGCAGACAGGCTTGGCTTGTAGTTCCCAAGATCATGTTTCTGACCCTTCTTTTGGATGGGTGTTACATTTGCTAATATCCAGTCCCTTTTAAAGGACTGGAAATAAGCCTCTTTTAGGTACTGAAATGCTGAAATAAGGTCTCTGCAGACCCTTCTCTTTTCCTGGCTGAACAGCCCTGACTCTCTCAGCCTTTCTTCATAGAAAAAGTTGTATAGGAACATGACCTTTTTTGTGGTACTCCTCCTCCTGCTGTTCTCCAACAGATCCATTTCCTTCTTATGCTGGGGGCCCCAGAGCTGGATATAGTACTCCAGGTGGGGTCTCACCAGAGCAGAACAGAGAGACAGAATCACCTCCCTCGACCTGTTGGCCACATAGTAAATGATTTGGCAGACCACTGGTACAACCAGGAAAAAGAGATCACAAAAATAAGTACATGTACGAGAATGACCAAAAAAAAAGAAAACCAAACCCAGAAAAATGCATCTAGTAGCAACCAGTTGAATTAGATTCACTGAAGTCCTGTTCAGCATCTTTAAACATGCATGAGCTCTTGTCTTTCTATAGTTCCTATCCCGCCCTAATGTTCACACTTTAAAAGAGGTTATAGCAGAGACAAATTAAGGAAGTTATGCCCATGTGCTAAAGGCAAATTTGCTCAAACTTTCAAGTCAAACTAAAGGGTCAAGTCAACTAAAGGGTAAAAGAGTATAAAGCAACTCACAAATTAGGAGTTTTTTGGAATGGTAAACTATAATGGACTTATGGGTAATGGAATATTTCTGAGACTAAAAAATCTAAAAAATATTTCAAAACATAAAACACTGCCAACCTAATAACATGTTCACTGATATCCTTAATATTTTTCTTAATATCCTGTTTCTGATTAATTGCTTGGCGGGGCGGGGGGGGAGGAGAAAATTGTGTTTATTCTTGGGTAGAAATTAGGACAAGAATGTCAATGGCAAAGAGCTAATCAACTGTATATGATGTTCTGGAAGATGTGTAATACAATTACAAATTTAGTTTCAGTACCAGTTGCATTTTTGGAACAATTTATCTTGCTGTCAGATCAGATATCACATTGGTCTCTCAGTGGTATTGACTTGCTAACAGGTTCATTTTTGTCAATTGGAAACCTGTCAAATGTATGTCTTGCAGTGAAATTCAGAGCAAAATACTCTCATAACACAGTAGAGCTAGCAGTATTCTTTTGATGACATCAACACTGTGTCTTGAGGTTGCTTCTTCATTTCCAGTGTTGACTAAATTGCCTTGAACTTCTGCATGACTCGAACACAATCTGGCATCTAGAAATCTACTTTCACAGCCAGAACATTATGAAAAAAGTTGCAGACCAAAGTTGACTTTGTTGCCCTTGTAAACAACCTGCTTACAGAAACCTTAGTCTAGCTGTTCTACATTCCAGAACCACAGATGCAAAAGTCACATTCCATTTTATATGGAAACAGCCATTCTGATAGAACTGCAATAAATGTCCAAAGAGGAAAGGACGGGTCCCAGGTCTAAAGCATTGCTCTGAAAATCAAGTAACTAAATTCTATTCCTGAATCTGCTTTAGGCTTTCTGGGAAACATTACATCATTTACAAGCGTTCTTTGCTTCACTTTCTCAAGTATACAAGAACAACATTTACATGTCTACTAAAGGGACATTGCAAAGCTCTCTTCATACATTTTGAGATCCTCAGTAAAAGAAACAGATCCAAAATTCTGTATTTTTTTCTAATTTTTTTTGTTCATTTTGGGGTAGTTGCTATTTTTCCACAACTCAATTGAGAGATCAAAAATTATCAATTGCAATTCTATTGGCTAACTTTGTAAAGCTCATATCTTTTCACAGGCTTAATGTGGTCTCATTTACAGTCACCTGGTCACTCATAAAATCATGTAATTTCTGTTGTCACTAGCGAAAGTTGTGCAGACAGAATAAGGGAGGAATAGCAACAACTTTATCAGCAACTAGGCTGTAAATCTCTGGGAGAATGTGGTCAATATGACAAAGACACTCCTCCACTGCACTGACTGGATATTGCAGGTACTCAAACCTCCTAAAAGACAAGGATAAACAAAGAAGACTGATGTATTTTGGGATAGATCTACACTGCCCTGACCAAACCTGTTAGAGTCCTAGCAACTTACACCTTACACTTAGTCCCTCAGAGTGGCCAGTCCAGCTTCTCATGACACCCTACTGCTGGTGAGCACCAACCACCACCGTTACAGCAAAAGGAGCAGCTTGAGACTAATCTTAGCCAGCCTCTGCAATGGAGCATTGTCAAAATCATCAGCCTAAGCACGATCATGGCCAAACCCTCATAGAGTTTCAAACATCTGTTTATTAAAAATATTAAAAAATGGTTTGCAAAGTGTCTTCCTTTAAATTCTTAGGCTTAATATAATAGAGTTTGAACATGGACAGAAATTCAAAGCCAGATTCAATTCTGATGTGGCTTACATCAGCTACATACAGAACATAAATAATAAGACTTAAGCTGCAGAGGTAACAAACAAGGGCACAGAAATACAGATACCTCATTGAGGTAAAAGAATCTAGATACCACAAACATCAGGTATGCTGATTTTCTTAGGGATGGCCCATTACAGAAATCTTCTAAAAACTTATGCTCTTCACAGCAAAAATTTTTACAAAGCATTTGAATCATCATTTACAGTTCATTTGTTGGTTGATTGTGAAAGTCCTCCTGATGCATCAACTGATCTGCATCAAGTTCTGTGATAAATTCTAAAGGAGATGGAGCTCATACAGACCTTGTTTATGTGACAGACTGCCAGCACTTAATAACTTTAAAAATACCATTGTGACTACAATGATAGTGGCAATTCTCTTATCTTTGTAGCATTCTTCTTCTCTGTTACAGGCAATAATATCAACACATCATATTTTATAGTATCAGTACCAGTATTGGAAAAACTGTCTACCACTTTCAAAAGGGCCACAATTTCAAACACAGCAGCTTTGTTCAGCCACAGTCACATTTTAAAAGTTTGCAAGCAGTTAAACAAGACTGACCCTCTAATCAATACACCTATATGCTTTGCTCATTGCTATTATTTATTTTTTGTACTAGCATAGGACTAAATTATCTTCTTACCGAAGGCAATGGGAACATTTTCATTAAACTGTACATTAGACAACTTGGCCTTACTTTTTGAAATTGAAGATTAACAAAACTGAAATTTTACAATTTGTCTCTAAGTATAAATTGAAATCAGGTTTATCAGGAAGAAGTTCTTCTTAAAGAGGATATAAGGACCAAATTTTAATTCCATTTTCAGAAGAGCTATGCAAATACATTTTTCGGTCCCCAGTATACCTATGGTATCTTGAGTGAAGTCAGTATTACCTATTTTCATGTACTTAAGATGTTTAGCTAAGTGAAAAGTGAAGTAAATTCTTTGTCTGAACAAGAAACTGTTCAGTGGAAAGATAATTCCATAAAAGGATGGAAAAAATATATGTAATGACTCCATTTCTTTTTGATATACTGGAATGAGTAAAATAATGCCAATACATTCCTACTGTACAGAACATATCCTGCATCTCTTTGAGGCTAGCATGAAAATCATTCAGATAAATCAACATTTCAGAGGCAGCTGTACCAAAATCCCAATGTCTAACACACCCACTAGAGCATATGTTTGGCAGACAGTTATTAATTTCATGTAAGGCCTCTTCATTAACAGAATTTCAGAGAAATCATGTACAGCAGCTGGATTCCCACAAGAAAGAAAAATCGTTGACTGCATTAGTTTAACTTCTACAGCATCTGCACATAATGAAGAAATCTTTGGAAGTAGAAGATATTTTTTAATTGTGAGCATACAGCTAACAATTGTTGCCAAAAAATCACAACTAATGTACCAGTGTAGGACACAGAGTCTACCCACGATGCTTTCTTTTTCCAGATGTCTGAATTCAGACAATTTAATTGTGCCCAAGAAACTTGACACAGTTACACACTAACTAAAGAATCAGAGTATGTCACAGGTGCTTGCACAGAAACTTAACAGTCTCATGAAGAAGACTGGATATAGACACGCAAGGAGAAGGATTAAAAACCACAAAAAAATGAACATTATATTTTCCCACTTCATACTTGCTTCAGTCACAAAAATAAACTGGGTAAACAGAAACTCCTCTTTGCACACTGACAGTTATACACTTTCTTTTCCAGTCCACTCAATCTCTGAAAGAACCTTTCTTTTAGTGTGCGGTTAATCAAATTATGCCAACACCAAGTGTTGTATATATATATACACACTCTGTACTGCAGTACATACTACTTACCTAGTGAGCAGCACCACATTCCCCACTCCCATTTCTTGAAGATGAGTTATGTTTTTCTTCAAGATTGCTTGTGAGCTCTTTACAATCCTTCTATGTTGTTTTCTTGGAACAAGCTAAATTTTGCTTCATGCACAGCCTGTAGCTGATGGAGATCATTTTGCATACTTCTCCCTTTTATCTCAGTAAGGAATGAGGTTCGTCTTGTTGTCATATGTGTTTCGCAGAGACAGCTCTAAGTGGAGTTAAAGCCATGAGTATGACTGTTTTGTGCTGCCTTAAGCGTATCTGACTAAAGCCTGGGTTTCTATAAGTTTATTCAACAGTTTCTGGACCTAAGTGGCCATTATGGCAAACAGGGCCAGCTAGAAAATAGTAGGACACAAGCTAAGCCCAGCTTTTAGGCCTTGTCAGTCCCATTGCTAAGAGAGTGGACAGCTACATTAATGCTTGTGTTTTGCAGTCATCCCACTTCAGAGGGATTCTCACTGAGCTCACTTCAGGTTCTTTTATTTGAACAATGGGAGGAAAAGCATGAAAATGGATTTGTTTCAACCTATTTTTACAACATTTACTTTTCTCCTCACTGCTTCTCATTTTACTTTAGAGATCTGTTTTGACTGATGAACGGATGACTGTGAATCCAGGGTAGAGGAGTAAAAGACACTCAGTGAAACACAACAGGTTCTTAGAATCTGTAGAGTTGATTCTAAATAAAGAAGTTTTCATTATTCATGTATGAGTTATTTAAAATTACTGATAATTTTACTTAAACAGGAGGAAAGCAAAGTGAAAAACAACAGATAAGCTTCTAGGTGCATCACCTTCAAGTAATGCAGGACAGCATAATGTGCACGTGATGAACACACGCCTTTAAAAACAAGGCCCATATAACTGGAAGGAAAAAGTCTGGTTTCAATGCTTTAACAGTCTTACCTCGAGAATATTGTTTATTAATTTTTAAGATCAAGTATCTCTGCAAGTATTAGTAGGAGCCCTGTTTTTCATCTACCTGTATTACTTTCTGGTATTTGCCCTGATAAAGCATAGCAGCGTTTCAAGGATTGTTTATATAAGTGAGGAAACTTCAAATCATGTGACTGGATGTGGCACCAACTTTACAAGTTAGAGAAATGGGCTCCTGCAGGAAAATTCACACCAGAGATGGATTCCAGTTTACAATGCTCCCAAAACGTAGTCCATGTTCTGTACTTGCAAACAAGGAACAACTACCTTCCTTACAAAGACAGCCATCAACTACAAAATATACTGTTAAAGTGAAGATTTTTGAGATTTATTATTAAAAAAATCCAGCCCTTCTAGTAGTTTAATATAGTGTTATTTAAGATAAATTTGACAATGTGTTGAGATTGGTGAGACCAACACTGCATTAAAGAGATTGCAGAGCTGATAATGAAGCAAGCTCATAAAGCAAAGCATGGAAAAATTCTTGTAAAGGAGGTCCTGGGTCATTGCCATTATCACTTAGGCAAGCAGTATTTTGAAAGCAGATCTACAGAACCAGTCAGTGCTTTTACTGAGTTCATTATTACTGGAACAGCAGAACTCGTACCCGAAGGTATGGAATTGTTATGTATTGAAGTAATAAAAATTGAGAGATTGCAACTGGTTTTTACAGAAGATAATAGGCTTACAGTTTTCTGCTTAGTTCTCTTTGACACAGAAGGGAATATTTGGCATGACCAAACATTAAAAGAATACTTATTAAAAGAATTTCTTTATCAAACAGTGTGTAAACTCGTAAGAGATAATTCACCATGTTTCAAAGAATGATGATGCAGAATACAGGGCTCTGGAAAATATAATTTACAATATAATTAAAGTTTCAGTGTCTTGAGCAACTCAACAGTCTGACAAAATCAGTATTTTGAAATACTGAGAAATAATCAAGGACTGTGATGACACCAGAGGAAAATGCAGGAAACAGATCACAGCTGTGATGAAAGCTGTAACTTATGGTAGATTGATATACCTCTACTGGAGGAGGAATGACTCTCAACAGAAAAATTATGCACTAAAAACTATGCCTGAATAGTAATAGAAGCAGAAAACCATAGCCTAGAAGTAGTTTCTTGGAACACACAGGAACAATTGCACAGCAGAAAGGGAAATCCATCAAATTTAAACTCTGTTTTTTTAATGTTCCCATATTGTTCAGTCCTAAAATACCCATCTGAAGGAAAAATTGCAAAGCCCCAAGGGCAAATATTGTGCAGTATACACATGACTGTCTTGTGAGAACCTAGAACCCAAGACTGCCGTCAGAAACAAGAACCCTCTCCATTACACAGCAACTGTAAATTACCTTATGTGTATTCCCTGTGTCGCCATAGTACGGAGATCTCCCAGGGCAATAGCCTTGTTACAGTCTACTCATATTACACTGGCGTTTGGCAAGTTTTTAATTTAATTTACACAAATCTTAATCAGAGATAGCCAAGGTTAATGAAGTAATGCTGTCTTTATACAGCAGAACAAGTAACATCAAAATCAAGTTCTAGATGAGCAATGAAGTCTCAGGAGGATCTAAAGGAACACCAGTTGATTTACTCAAGCTTTAATAAATGTCTTTCTTTTTTTCATTATTTTTATCTCTACTTAACATGCATTATTTACTTTTAGGTATCCAAGTTACTACACAGTTAACTGTATGTTCTATCAGACTACTACTCTTGATTTTTATTCAGACAATTCAATAGGGTTTTGTATCATTCTCTTTTTGTGGGCCATTTCCCTGTCATTTCTTATGGTTGTATCTGTGACCGGAGGGATTTTGAAATGATATGGTACTTTGATTGTTTTTGTGAGACATGATTGTGCTTTATTCTTTTCCATTATATTATGCTGAATTCTTACAACTCCTTGCATCAGTTAACACTTCCTTTAAAAAAAAGAGGCTGTCTAGAGTTTAAATAGCCTTCAAATATGCAGTACATTTCTACACAAAGACTGCAAATCAAGGGCCATTTAGTCAAGATGGTCCCCAATGTACTTAATAGATTAAACTATTGTAATCAAAAGTAAGAGGCACTGTTCAATTTTTCTGCAACTCCACAGGTTTTAGAAATACTGGTGTTATTATATGATGTTCTTAATATTGGAAAATTGTGGCATTGCAAAGTGCTGAAATATTTGGAGAACGCAATTTTCTTTTGGATTAACAAAAAGACTCAGCTACTTTACTAATTAAAAGGGAAATTGTGGGAAAAGGAAACCAAAATATTTTATCTGTTCTTCTCTTTCTATCACCACTGATCAGCACCTCCCTGTTTTGATGTGAGATAATCTTAAAAGCTCATTATCTACAAACTTTAGTCAAGTTGTTTTCTACTTGAATAAATGTAAGGGAAAAACCACCATTGACTTTCTTCTGCAAGGACTTATTTATCCTTCAGGCTGCAAAATAAAAATTTAAAAAATCAGAGACTTCCTGTCCCATCTGTCACCGATTCCCCATCATCTGCTTATTATGCATAAATTAACTCCACCTAAATGACATATCACAGTTTTAACTATAGCAATAGATACACTCCTGCCTGAGGAGCTGCATGAACTGGGGGAAACTGCAGGAATTATATGATCTTATGGAAAGCCTGAGAAATTTGCTTGGAGAAGCTGGAGACCATCAGTCTAAATCACATGAGTTAAACTACACTGTGTGATTTTACTCTAGTCCATAGCCATCCCCTCCCCGGTCCTTCTTACTTTCTCCAAGGCAAGGGTCACACAACAGTGTGTTTCACTGGAAGCCTAAGGAAGTTCATGGAAGAATTTACAGTAGACATGCAACACAAATCATAACCAGGACTGTCTTATTACAGAAATGCAAAGACCACCTCTTCAAATGAACAACATCTAGTATAAACTAGCACACCAAGCAGATGCAAGTATGAAGCAGATTCTGAAAGAGACATGTCTGCTTGATGCCATTTTGAATACATTTGCTGATTCAAAACTCAGTATCATTAAAGTCGGCCACTCTCTCAGAAATACTTATAATTCTTATATATTGCTTTGAATCCTTTTTATTATCTCTATTATCTTGTTTTGAGAAGAGCTATTTTGCATAGGTTTTCAATTCTCTGGTGTTTATATAACAGCCATACTATACCTTAAATGTATCTTCATTGTTGGGATTAAACAGCTGGTGTTTCCCAGATCCCAAAATAATAGGACCAGAAACTCTGTTTTCTCCATAAGCATAAAGGGATACTGATGCTGTTGTGCCAGCTGTTTCAAAATCCCTAATGGCTACAGTAATCTTCCAGTCTCCTTCTGTAAAGTAAAAAATAAAATCAAATTGCTTATATAACTGTTACTTATATGTAGCAATTTACTTGAAAGATATAAATAAAAACATGGTTTGGTCCAAGGACTGTGACTACAATTTGCCTGAAAGGTAATGATGCTGGAGACAACAGAAGATTGGGTAAATACTACATCATTCAAACTCGTCTTAAGCAAGTTGTGGACCAAGGATCTAGGAGGTCTGCAGTGTACTAAAGCTGGAAATATGAACACAGAGCTCAGTGAGATTCGTGCAATAACCCTGTGAGTCAAAATGGAAGAAGACCGATGTCCAGAATCTGGATTATGACAAAACATATAAGGAAGAAATACATCAGGAAAAATATCCCAGTTAAGTATAATTTCCTCCTATTTTATGTTGATGTGACATATCTGCAGATCTGCATTTGCCAGGATGGAGGCATGACATTGAGATCAGCATGAAAAAATAAGATTTTGTAAAAAATTCTGAACTAGAGGAGGACTTATTAGAAAATCATTTTATATAAAGCTCCCTGACACTAAAATGTCATCTCTTTTCCCATACAATGTACATAAGTCATTTAAATATTCAAAAGCAGCTTAATATGAATCTTATTTTTAAAAAAGAACAATTCATTATTGTAAAATGCATTTCTATATCTGAAAAGCTAGGATTGCATGCTTCTCCACCCCTCATTGATTGCAGCTTTTGTCTGTGTGAAGCAAGTTCCACTTAGAGACTTAAATTCATTCTGTGCAAGGCAAACAACAAATTAAACACCAACCCACAGTCATCTTATAAATAAATGCCATAGCATACACTGCAGTTTTATTAACAGAAAGCTGTCTGGTAATGCCTGCATGATTTAAATCTGATGTCTGACAGAAGTATTTATCTTGGGCCAGCCCCATTATTCCTCAGTAATTTGCCCCACAAAGATTGAACTGGAGCAGGGAGTTTGATCTGTTTTCCAAGCTTTTTGAGGTCTGGCTGATACCTAGTTTTTAAAGGTGATAGATTACACATAAATACACAGCTGAGAATTCAGCAGCAGCTCATTTGGTTTGACCAACCAAACCTGGCCAGAAAATCAAGGGAAGGAATTCTCCCCTTGTACTCTGCCCTGATGTGATCCCACCTCGAATACTGCATCCAGCTTTGGGACACCCAATATAAGAAGGATGTTGAAACAAGTCCACAGAAGGGCCATGAAAACGATCAGGGAGCTGGAGCACTTCTGTGAAGAAAGGCTGTTGTTCAGCTTGGAGAAGGTTCCAGCCAGAGCTTATTGGAGACTTTCAATAAGAGGGCTTAAAAGAAAAGCAGTTTTTACAAGGACATACAATGATATGACAAGGTGAAGTGGTTTTAAACTGAAAGAGGGTAGACATAAGGAAGAAGTTTATTTTCCTGTAAGGATGCTAAGAAACTGTAACAGGTTGCCCAAAGAAGCTGTGGATGCCCTGTCTCTGGAAGTGTTCAGGGCCAGGATGGATGGGGCTTTAAGCAACCTGGTCTTGTGGACGATGCCTTGTCCATGTCAGGGGGATGTACTAGGCATCTTTAAAGATCTCTTCCAACACAAACCATTCTACAATTTTATGAAGGAAGTTAACCATCCAATTTCCACCAAAAATTGTCAGGCTCCAGCTTGTAAGAAACTCTTTTGTGCCTTTGAAAATCTGCATCCTCACAGCTTTCTCTGTAGACCCACTTTCTTGAAAAAAGAACCATAGCACCAGAAAACAAAAGGATAAACGTCAATCAGAGCCTGTGTACACTGAAACTGGAAACAAGGAGCATAAGGCAAGAGCTCCCTGCCCCACAGAAGAAAAGCTTGTTTACAAATAAAGTCAGCCTTTTCCATGTGGCTGGAAAATAATTCCATTTACAAGGGCTTAAGAATGGTGCAGACAAAGGGTAAGATACGAATCACTACTGTGCCTAAAAATTCAAAAATAATTCAGAAACAAATATTCTTTTTAAAGCAGGCAAAATTTATTTTCTTTTCAACATGTTCATCGTCTGATTAATTTTGCCTCAAGTGTTTTCGATGGTCATTTCTATTGTATTATCCCCTTAAAGTCTATCTTCTGTTAAGCAATGGATCTTCAAAATTATGCAGTTGCTGCTCTTGAAAGTGTACATTCTAGCTAGCTCAACTCCTACCTCCCAAGGATAAGTTCAGTATCAATAAACTGGTTTTCACGCAACTACCACTTTGAAGGCAAAAAAGGAAATCAAGCTTCCCCAAAAACATGATTAGAAAGAGTTTTGGTTTGAACTTGTCTATATTGACTGTGAGGCTTTTTCTTTTTTTCTGGAAAGAGAAAGGACCTGTGTTTGAAGGACAATGTGTGTACAGGAAAAGAATTCTAGAATTTCTAATCTCTTTGATACCAGAAATCCTCATTGTGTTGCACTACATGCTTCCAAATGGAAACTGGAAACAGTAAGTATTACAAAAACATAGTTCTTGTTAGCATAAAAACCTGGGGTTGTTCTGATGAGGCAGAATACCAAGAGTTTCTTAATGACTGAAGAGAAATACATATTAAGGGGAAAAGAATACAGAAAAATGTCCATTGACATGGCATTCATTTAGCACACATGGAGAAAAGGTGCAACCTAACACCAGGTACATCTCTGGGAACAACAGAAAGTGGTACCTTACCACAGATGACTTTCTAAATATTTTCTTTTTTTTTTTCCCTAAAACATTACAATCAAAAAACAAACAAACAAAAAAACAAACAAAAACCCCCACAGAACAAACCTGATTTAGAATGAAAATAAGACATAATTAAAGCTCTGGGGAAAAAAGTAAGTGAAAAGAATCTCGGATGAACCACTAAACTAGGAATTGATCCCCCTAGGTGTAGAATACATAGTTGTTATTTGTTGCATATGCTGCCTAACTCTGATTGAGACATTTGCACAGCTTAAATGACATCGAATAGAGACCCAGCTGTAGGTGCATAAATGAGTAACCAGACTAATTTGAAAGAAGGATCTCCAGGTGCAGGCCATGCAAAAGCAAGGTGTGCAGAACAGCTAAAGCACACAGTGAAGAACAGATGGAAAATTAATGCCTTCTGAAAAAACATAGCGAGAAGAGCAAAGATACCTTTGATTTAAAAATTCTAATAAAATAAATTCTAATAAAATTCTAATTTAAAGATTCTAATATAATTTGTAAAATAACTGGGCACTAATTTTATCATTGAAGTACTTTCCATAGGAACACTGCTTAAGAAAAGGTCTTCGGGTCTTTGTGGATATGTTGATGGGTAAAACAAATTTGGAATAAACATTTTCAAACTTCTTTTCAGCACCTTCTAAACCATTGTTCAACGTACAGCATAAAGCACTCCTCACAGCTGAGAAATTCTAAGGTGCTATTAAGAAATTTAATTTAATCCGCTCTGGTTGCAAGGATAGAAGAGGCGACCTGAACAAATATGAAATCACAAGTAAAACAGAAAATTAAAAACTAATGTTCAGAACAAAACTATATATAGCCCAGGAGAAAGAATCATGTTTTAAAATGTTAACTACAAAAAGATTAAATTAAGATAGATCACCAATAAGTACTAGAAGGACAGGAATTTCTCAAACAAGCAGAGAGAAAATTAATATTATGGAAAGAAAAATGACAGAATTTAAAAAAAGTGTAAATAAAGTTATTTATTGTTTAAAATAAAATGTGAAGCCCATAGTCTACTAAAATGTTCAAATAGTGTGCTGTCATTAAGGTTTGAAAATAAATACAAATGGCAACAAATGTGTAAACCAATTAGTTCTGAAACAGAAACAGTCTCCATTAAAAGCAGAAAACTAGAGCAGCATTTACCATTTGCTTCTTGCATTTTCAGCTGCTGATGTTTTTTAAACTCTGCCAAAAAAAAAAGATCTGTTAATAAAGGATCTATTCTTAAACATTAAGGAAAAGGCTTCAAAGAAGAGATGAAAAAGATATTCCATATTTTACCCAATACAAGAAAACTCATTCATTCCCTCCTTACTTTCTCACTATCACCTCTAGCACTTATACAATGCAACACAAATTGTGTTCTATCAGAAATATAGCAAAGGAAGCTGCAAAATGGTTAACTCTGATATTTACAGTGTAAATTCAGCCCAGATTTCTTCAGAGGAAAAAAAATGCAAATTATGTTTTTTATTTCCATAAAGGTACAATAAATCTTACCTTGAGGGTACAGCTCAGTTTCTGAATGGATTATACCTTGGGACATAAATGGAAGCCACCTGATAATAAGAAAGAAAATAAGAAAGCAGGTAGGAATCATTTTTTTCTCTACTATATTACCACATAACTAAATGACCCACATCTGATTTTCCTGAATACATATAACAGCAAAGGGTCTCTACTTCTAAAATTTTAGTGTTTGATTTGATAGATGTTAAAATAGAAATTATTAAACTCAACAAAGAATTTAATGCAATGTAAGAGCTTTGTAACTGTAAAGTCCACCTCTATCAGATTAAGAGACTTATGTGACACTACTGTACTTTTTCCTCTGGCTAAACAGAAGAATATGGCACAGAACATTTTTTCAGTGCTATGGATTTAGTGGAAAGTATAATTTGTATGTATCTATTTCTTAAAATCACGGTTCAGCATTAAAAGCAAAGATGGAACCAAATACTGCTCTTCCTTATTCTTCCTACAAATTGAGGACAGAGAGATGAGTCTGAAAAAGGACAAATCAAGGCAAACATTAAGTTTCTTATATGTTACTCAAGCCTACAGATAATTTTGAAACCTTTTCATTCAGAACACAGACTGTCAACAGTTTTAGTTTTCTTTTGCTTGGTAAAAGACCAGCTGGTTTTTACAGGAAAAAAAAAATGCAGCAAACTTCTGGGCTGCTGGGTTTTATTTCCTTCATCCAAATCCATGGACACTCCAGGAATGATGTAAATCATTCAGTCTCCTATGAAGCCGGTTGGGATTCCAGTGTAAGTTGAGTAAGATAAATGCAGAGCAACTTTTGAAGGTTCCTTATTTTTTGTCTTGAAAACATTAGCTGGCCAATTCATATAAAAGTTAGTCCCTAAGAAATAAATTTTGTCTTACTAAACAACTACTTATTTCTGTTGTTTCTGCTATAGCTTGATCACACAGACATTTTCTGCAATCCTAAATGCTAAAAGGCTTGTAACTAGTAAATACTGTATAACCATAATCAAATAAGAGCTGTCAGATGTTCAGAAACTAATATCAGATTTTTAACACAGATACAATGCTTATGCTTCCTTGGATAAATGAGAACAAAGACAGCACTTTATTCATGTCCTGGATCATTTAATATCTATGTAAAAAAAAGCTGTGAGGCTGAAGATTAATAAATTAGAGAGCTTTTTGAAGAGCAAAAGATTTTCTCTCTCCTTGAATAGCAGTGTTTCAGCTTCACATCTCAGACAACACAAAAGCTACAACTGAGGCCCACCACTGACCTATTTGAACCCTTACTCAGAGGCAGTGTTTCCTTGTAGAAAAGTTAGACAAATAAAGGAACAGTTCTTGTTTCTTTTTCATAGTGTCTACCACAGAATCACTTTTGCTGATCAACATCTGGGGTTAGTTATCACAGAATTAATACAACAAAATGTCCTGCCATGCATTGTTCCTAAGCCATGTTAGCCACAGGAGGACAGCTAAGAGACGGAGTTGATTTTTTAGTTTGAGGTAGGAAGCTGGTCTAACTTCTTTGTAGAACTTCCATTAGGAAATTTTACCAATATTTTTCCATGGAGATAGCAACTACAGCTGGCAACAACAGTTGGTCTGCATCCAAATCTACCACAGAGAAATTCTACTACTATTTAAAAACCTGTTACTGAATGAAGGAAAAAATGTCACTTTTAGAGAGTTTTATCAAGATGACACAGCACCTTTATTTCTGTTTTTGAGGATGTGACATCAAGAGTTGCAAGAAGCTTTTCAAGGTTATATAACAAATTCACTAAAACTGAGACAACTTGCATTTATTAAGTATTATTAATTAAATAATATTTATTCTAGTACCTTGTCACATGGTCTCTACAGTTCTTTCATTTCTCCTGTATGATGCACCTACCCATAGGATATACTGCAAACTGGAAGTCCTAAATTGGGGATTACCATATTTTTCCAAACATGCAAAATTCAGTATTTATCAATTGACTTTTAAGATGCTTGTTTAATAACTTAAATGGAACAACCACAATATAATTCTCAGTATCACATCTCTCTCTCTAGCTATGTTGTTGCTCATAAAGAGAGCAAATGCCACTTCTGGATGGCAAATCTGTTTTCTTTCCCATTTAGAAATACCCTTATTTCTTACCCTTATTTCTGTGTGCTTTATCTGTCCTTCCTGAAAGGTAAGTCACACTTACAGCACTGATCCTCCTAAGGCTGTCCTCTACAATCTAGTAACATAGACACCATATAAGCATTGAACCTTTGCTGTGGACCATACAACACATTAACTCAAGCAAGCTGTTCTGGAACAACACATTCTGTTAATTTCATGAAATTGCAAAATAATGAAAATTTATCTTTCCTTGAAAAACTCACATATGATACCATGACTTGTGTAACACTTTCAGTAATATATGTTGAAGAATATTTAAAAATACTGTTATAAAAACTACCTTTCACAATTGAAAACATATTCTGAGCTGTTGGTGTCTTCTCTGACAATGACTTTATCACAGTACCAGTACTGGGACTTGGTACTGGCCTCACAGCGCAACAGCACCTTCTGCAGCTTCCCAAGAGATACAGCTTCCACTTCAAAAACACGGACCTGGAAGACAAAGGAGAGACCACTCTGCAATTTACCACTACTAAGGCAGTCTGAAAAGTGAAGGGTTTTAAAAGCCTGATTAACTCCCACAAAGTACAGATTGCCATTTGTTTTAATGACAGCTGGACTGTATTCAAAGAGTTTGGATCTGAGAAGTTAAATGGTTTTTGATAATGTATCAGAGCAAATGAGAAAGCACAACTAAAACCAGACTGCAATAATAATTCCAAATAAATTGTTTTTTTCAGCCATCATCTAAAACACTGCACATAACCTTTCAATCTTGTTTCAGCACCTTGCCATTTACATTACTTTTCTCTAGGTAAGAATGAGTTAAAGCTGTTATTTCCCTTGTTGATATTTATTTAAAAGAGACTTTCTCATCCTTTTCTGTTTTGTTTTTTTTTTTAATTTCACCTCCTCTATTTACATTTTATTCTGCTGGAGGAAACTGAAATCTGACATGCCACTTTCCCCTTGTTATCCATTTAGGCTTGTGCTTACAGTTGAAAAAGATTGTTTTCATAGGAGCATGAAGCTGATCAGCTTCAGGTGGATAATTTTCTGTCACAGTAAAAAGTGTACAGCTTTCTCTCTCTGAATGTAATGGTCCAGATCACTCATCTCAGTAAAAAGAAAATGAAGGAAAGAAATACGCTTCATACCTGTAAAGTTCTCAGTCCTTGGCAAATGGCAGAATTGAGACTGCCTGTGTAACATTACTTATCCCTTGTGTATAGGTAATATATGATCATAAGCTATTCTCTCTGAAAGATTCCTTCCTCAGTGTGCTCAAGAGGACTGCAGGTTTTCAGTATTTCTTTTTATCTTCATTATCTTTATGTCTCTATGCATTATTTACTGCAACCACCCAAAGAGCTCAGTGAATCAGAACTGATTTCCCCCGTGACTTCACCTTTGAACGTCTTCCAAAGCACCCCAGTTTTCTGCAAATGCTAAAACTGTTCTTTTGAAGGACCATCTGCATAATATTTTTATTTACCTGTATAGTTAAAGCACAGAGTTTATTGACAAAAGCTGCCAAAGATACAAAGTTGTTTGGCTGCTCAACTGAGAAAGAGAGGGGTTTATTTATTGGCATATTTGGCATTTCAAAGAGCTTACTAGGTGCAGAGCAGAATTCTATTTGAACAAATCTCAGTCACAGCTATGGCTCTTCAGAAAAGTTAAACTGGTTATGTGGCAAAAGATAAGCATGAAAAAAGTGGTCACTCAGGGAAGCTTTCTTTTAAATTATTTGCCTGATATAATGTAGAATATCTGTGACAGTGATGAAATCAAGTTGTTCAAGAGAGCACTCAAATGCCTCTGCCATAAAATGATGTATCCCAGTTCCCACTCTGCTGGTCTAAACTATCCACTGTCTCAGTCACCCATTTCCATAACAAAGAGCACTTTGAACCATTCCTCTTAGAGCCTGTATAAATAATATGCTGAATTTAGTAACAATCTGGCTAGAATAATGCCCCTCAGAAAATTCCACTTAAATTCTGAGTTTTTATTTGAATAGAACTTTATCTCTCAGCCATTAGTAATGGCGTAAAATATATATTTTAAAATAGTAGAATTTGATGTTTAGCAGTGCGTTATTGCTATTCTTATAATTTTAGATACTGTTTTTTATTCTGTAATTAAATGTTTGACTAACAGCTTGGTACCATTGGTTATATATGTATACATAATGCTACGTTATTAAGCATTTAAAGAAATACATCATAAACAGACCTACTAAGGTCTGAAATCATGGATCAATTTCTGTTCACATATTTAGAGCCAGCTGTAACTCATCATACCTTGAAAGGATAGGTTTTAAATTCAGAGGCAGCTCTTCTCACCATCCTGGGGTGGAGGCTTCCAATAATTTTTCTTTCCCCTATTCTGCCTGTGTTTTCACTCATTCTAGTCATTGCTGTATCAGTAGAAGACTGTTTTCCCTAGTTTCTAAAATTTATTTTGTTAAACTTCTGCAATCTTTTTTTTATTAGAAACCTGTGTTTCTAATAGACGGTGTAAGTTACAAAATTATGTTTATATGGCTAAGCAAATTGTTTTGAATACTTACCATTCCTCTCTGAAACATCACTAGTGAACCAGTTTTATGCAGAAGTCTTAGACCGGAATCTCCTCTTTTTCCATAGATACACAAATAAACTGCAGAATCTGTATCAGCTTGCTCCAAATCACCAGTGTAGACATAAACATGGTATAAGACAACTTCCAAAAATAACCAAAAGAGGAAAATGCAAGTTATATGTAATCATAATTATTTTTATTCATTTTATAGCTTAATGACAACAATGCCAGAAAGACTGATTTGTAATTAATTCTCTGGAATATAGTCTCCAGAAATCAGTCCAACTATCTGCTTTTAAGGTTGTTAAGATCACAGTTCAGATGCCATTAATACCGAAAACCAGGTAACTAGCACATATGTAAGTGTACACACATACTTGGATAGATAGGTTTTCCAGCTTCCACTACAGGAAGTTCGCAGAGAAATTCTCTGTCATCACGATTCCTTGCTAACCATGTGTTTGCTGGGAAATTCAGTGTTTTCTTGCTTTTTAGATGTTGCAGTGTCACCTGGAGAAGAAACAATTCCAACTATGACTCAGTTTGCTCTTTCCAGTACTTTGCCACTCAACAGCAAAAAGTATTTTCATATTTTTTTCTACCTCAGAAAATAACACAATCAGTAAATATGACATACAAAATTGTAGTACAAAAATATTTTTATTTTGGCTGCTACTTTGCAACAAAAAAATCTGTACTTGAAATTTGTTGCTTTGCCATTAGAAATGTCACCAAGTCTGCTTTCTGTCAGTGAACCACTTTGCGTAACACTGCCCGGAGTACTGAAGACTAAAAATCTACTGGTAGGTGATGTGAGGCCAGACTGAGCTTTTGGAAGATGTGGAAAGATTGATACGTTTTTTAATTTAAAATGGAAACAGGATGAAACTCATCATCTACATCCTTCTGAAATTTGGCAAGTAGAGGATATGTTAGAATCTTAAAACAATTTGTGTTATATTTGGCTATTTTACAGTAGAAGAAAAGACTACCTGTGTACCACCACTGTCTATATATTTCTCTGAACATGGTTAGAATTCTAATTCTCAAGCCTCTATGCATTATGGCAGCTGTCTTGCTTGTTTCCTATAACTAAAAGTATTTATTCTCTGTTACAAAAGCAGTTTGCTGGTTTTCAATTATAACAATGTTTACTGCAGGTTTTTTCCATAGGCCTTGACTAGCAAAAGGAAGTCAGTGACAAAAATTGTGGTTTGACAATTGTGCTTTGAGTGTGCATTATAATATGCATAAGTCTTCCAAACAAAATTATGAAAATAAGTATTCACATTCAAATTCTAACACTTAGGAAATCAGGGTAAAAGATATCTTTATCTCACTTTTCCAATAAAATATTATTTCAGGGAAAATGAAGACTGCTTTTAACACCAAAACATGGATTTATTCTAGTAAGAAATACTTTGGCAGCACTGATTCCTACTCTCTAATATTTATTGGCAGAGCTCCCCCTGCTGATTCCTAACAAATGCAAATACTCACTTCTTTGTCAGAAAAACCAGTTTTCAACATGATTTCTTTCTGTGAGAAGAAATATTTGAAATCCCAGGCTTACTCTATGAAATTTTGAACAAAATATTAAAGAAATATTTTGTAAGCACTAGCCTGGAAAGTAGGATTCCTGCAATCATTTGAACAAATGAAATATTTATGCTTATATTCAATTTTGGTACAGTTATAGCTAAGTGCTTTGTATTAATGTAAAAATCTGTTATTACTGTCTAATTCTGGTTGTCTAAATTGGGCTTTTTAAGACTTCTCAAATAACGAAGAATGAACTTGTTTCCTTTACATATTCAAAGTAAGAAACAGAAGACAAATACCAATTCTGAAATAAATTTTCCATGGGTGTCAGTGTTAGCAGAAATTTCACTTAAATGTAATCCTAAATATCCCTAAATAATAAATAACTGTAAATATTATGAGAAAAACAGAGTTAAAACAAAGAAGAATTAATTCACCAAATTTGAAAAAAAAATTGTTTTTCCTTGAAAATGGACATGATTGTGAGCTATGGTAGGCTCCATTAGGACTTACTTAGCCTACTCTTAAGGAAATTTTGTTCATTCCTTGCATGTAGTTATCATGAAATAATTGCTGCTCCATCATTTTCAATCTTTCAGAATTGGAATTTATAGCTAAAATCTCCCTATCACACACTGAAGAATACAGGCAACCTCTAAGAAAGCAAAAACTTGGTTGACCCCAACAATACAATAAAATTGGTGTCTGCATGAATTAGGAATAATTGAAAATAATCCTATATATTTCCATTCCTTAGGAGACAGACTGTATCAGTGTTTTTGTCATCTCTAAAGAAATCTAAGAACACAAAGCAATAAGAACTTATCCCAGTCAGCATTTATTGATTCATGAAACTATAGCTTTATGAAAAGATGGGCCTTTAGTTTACGTGAAGATTTAAAAAATGGGGAAAAAGTCACCATTAAAAAATCTTACCCTTTGTAAGTTCCACTCTGATTGTTCATTTGGTAATCCATCAAGTTCAATTCTTACCTTGTAGATTTTCCCAATGTTTTTTATTTTAACCTGAATAAAGTCAGAACATTACAACATATAACTACATGAAATTACATATTTATCTTTGCAATTGGTTCTACATGCCTCTGAACCATAGTGGTACCTGAGTGTACAGGAACAGTACATAATATTTGATTGGCAGATTTTGTGTTACAGGATCCAGAAAAGAGACTGCTTATGTTTTGTCTAAGCAGTTTTCTTCCTGAGTCCCAGTTTTCCAGATTGTAGGCTAATGGAATCACAATACTTGCCAGGAAAATAATTTGGCAGTTATTTGAACTCCTCAAAGTCGGAAGAGTAAAAAAAGTCGTTGAGAGCAATTCATGAAAGCAATGAGGAATACAAAATTATATACTCTAAACTACAGGTCACAAACCTTTCATAATGTAGCACAGTAACATGACCATAAACCCTAGTATACCAAAATGAAGGGTATAAAAAGAGTAAGCTCTATAAAGTTGGTAGAACATCTGCAGAACTTTGAAAGTCACTGATACTATCTTTTCTTTCTGACTAAGATTAGCATTCATTTGCACTTTCAAGCATTACATGTGCTCTTATGAGAACTCTATGCAACTCCATCTTCAAAACTTCAAATGGATGCCTACTTATATGGGGTTCATTTGAAGTTTAACCATTATTTAAAGCAAGCATAAATAATTTCAGATCATTTGCAAGATACCACTACAAAAGCAAAAGTGTGTTGTCATGCTATTTCTCAAATAATTCTATTCATAAAAGGTGGGTAACAGCCTATTTCTCTCCGTCATTTACATCCAAAAAGCTATTTACATTGTACAAAAGTTATTTTCATTCTCTCAGAAACACATGTTAGTATATTATTGACTCAGTCTTTATCTTCATTAATAAAAAGTGTTCTTCTCATTTCTGCCGTCAGAATCACCTAATTTCTTATATCAGCTTTTGTATAATAAACTTTCATGTTATAGTCACAGCACTGCCATTATTTAGTCAAAGATTTCTAAAAGCAAACTACTTTTACCTTTGATTTCCTGAACATCGAGATACACATTGAAACCTTTCAGTGATTGTTTAGAAAGAATCTGTGGGTTTCACACCTGTTATTTGTATTGGTATAGTTGCTATATCAACCTGAATTTCAGTAAAAAAATAAATGCAACACTGATATGACAATCCAATTCCTGTCTTTACTACTTAATTAAAAAACTAGCTTTGCTTTGCTATGTCGAGTCAGATTCTGATATCCTTGCTTATGCTGCATATTTGTCTCTAAAAGTAGTCTTATTAAAGCTAACCTGGAGGCTTTGGGATTAAAGCAGTAGTAAGTTCAACTTGACTGAAAAACAGATGTTGTCTTTTCCCCCATTTCACAAACTAATCCATTTCTCAGGTGATATGGGGTATGGTCTTCCCATTTACAGATCCTGGTGTTCACTAAATATACAATGCTATCATGTGGTCTGTTTATTCTAATGAATCCCTCGACTTTTGTTTTAAAAAAGTTACATGATAATTTCATGTATCAATACAATACAAATTGTAGTGGACTTTGTCAAAATGCAGTGACTTCTGCCTAAAAGAAGTAGAGGTCTTCCAGAAGAAAAACTCTGGGAACCTTGATTTTACTCATGCACAGTCTTAGGAAGGATTAAACAGGCAATGACTACTCACATGGGTAAGGTAAGAAAGAGAAGGCCACATATGAATGGTTTCCATTTCTCAAGACAGTTCTACTAAAATTTTTCAAAGTTGGGCATATTGCTGATAATATGAAAGCTTAAAGAACTCTAAATTTATTCCATATCACCTGATTGTTACAGCCTTTCAGAGACTGCTTTCTTCCTAGAACACTTGGCCAGAGCTTCAATTAAGTTGACTACATTAAAAAATAAAATTTGGTATCCTCTGCTCTAGAATATATCAGTGAAAACATACCAAGTTCAAAGATGGAAAATGGAAGATGTAATTCTTTTTATGTCTGACATTCCTATCCTCATTTCAAGACCTATCCTGTTAAGCAAGTACAGGATGAAGTTTAAAGGGGAAAAAAAAGCAGAAAGAGCTCTTATTCTTAGACTTTTTCTTTGTGGATATATCTGCTGAAGACTAAAGAGTGAAAAGCACTTTGGTGACATTTGCTGTTTCATGCCTGAAAGCAATAGTGTCAGGGTGAAGTAAAAAAATCATAGTAGTAGCCCCAGGTGCTGAGAGAAAAATTCTGCTCTCTCACAAGATCAATATCTGCAGCACACACCCATAATGGGCCACATCTATTTCAGAGAAGAGAAATTGGTCCACCTCTTTGTCATGTATGGATTAACTTTGCAAACATGCCATTACCCAAAATTGCTTATAAATTATTCACTAATTAGGAGAACAGGATTCCCTGTGGATCATAATACATAGTCTATATGCTTAGAAAATGAACATTACAATAGGTTATCTTCCTGCCTATGCCTTATTCATAGAGGGTATTATTATTAATATTATTGGCATTGACAGTCTCAGGTTGTGCCAAGATTGTATTAGAAGTGTTGATGAGTGCAGAAAAAAAAAACATGAAAAATATAACTTCTTCTTTAGTTAGCTGAGGACAGCAACGTTACATGCATCTCAGACAGAAAGATCTAAGCAAAACAGAAATTTTAGCATCTTTGCTAATTTCCTCTCAGCCTACCCAGACATAATTTCTTTATTCTAATAGAGGTGGGGTTACTCTCAAATAATTGCAGGAACCCTATGTTTTCATGACATGATAATTTGTAGTTTTTATGGACTTTTAGTCATTCCTACTGTATTATAATATGATAGCCCTAAAAATGGTTTTCTTTCTTAATTGAACCAGTTCCACAGTCTACCTCTTATAGTATGCTTTGAAACTGTATGCCTGAAGATTTAATTACCAGAGATCCCTAAACAATATGCTAGTCTTACATCAGTCATTGTTTGTCTAGGAGTGAAGAGTTTTTAAAGCTAGCTTCAAAACAATTGCCCTAAAGAAATCAACTTACTCCTGAAGTTGTCTCGTTCGGTCTACTATAAGAGGGATGGGATTTAAAAGAAAGATTATATATTCTGTGTTTTACTATATATAAAAAGCTGATTTAACACAGAATTTATAGAGATTAGATACAGATTTATTTTATGCAGTAAATCTAGGAGAGAAACATTTTTTCTTTCCACATGACAGAATAATTCTTGGAAAGGTACACATTAAAATAATGTTCTTAGCCTTCATTAGTTACCTGAAATTCATCTTCCTGTCTGGGAAGAAACAGCTGCTTCCTGTTGTCCTTGCCAAGAGTTATGGGTCCAGCTACTCCTCTGCCTCCATATATCCACAGAGCAGCATTTGCTTCTGTTCCTGCATTTCCTGTCAGTATTGACACTTTCCATTCATCATCTGAAGGAAGGGGACCCTCACCACCTTGGAGATTTCTCATTTCCTCTGTGAAATACAGAACATTTGTGGGAGATGAAAATTGGCATGAAACTGCCAGTCACTGTTGTAACTTCAGTACATAAGGAGACCAAAACAGCAGGAGGATTGTATTTTTTCATGACAAGTGAGATAGTCTGAAAAGATTGATTTATATTTCTTGTCTAGACCAAAACGTACTGATTAGTTGAGCAACATGAATCAGCTGGAAAAGAACAAGTTATCTCTTGTATGCCCTATACTCATAAGCTTTATAAATATTCTGGAGTAGAATAAGGATGTTCTGATACAGAACTATGACCAGTAAATTGACATTTCTAGTTCCTTAGTTTGACATTTAGAAATGAATAGAATTACTCTTCTAATGCCTTGTGTTGGGACATCATTAGCAAAGTCACATGTCTGGGACTAGAGATAATTTTCATTTCAAATTAAAAAGGAAAAAAACACAGGAAGTTAACTTTCTTCAAGTTAAATATTAACTAAATACTGTAAAAATAAATCAAAAAAGCTCAATATATCCTTGCCTAACCATACTTATGCATACAGTGCCAGCACTCGGGCTAAGGCAGGCTGTGCATGAATGAGAAAATAGCAGAATAGTATCATTTTATGAATAAGTTTCACAGTTTTAACAGCTGAGCAAATATAATTTTGGAAAACATAGGCTTCACTTTAGAATAACACCTAGTGATCTTTCATCTACCCTTAAGAGAAATATATATACACAGAGATGTCAAATGACACCACTGCACATGAGATATGAAAAACACAGATGCTATTAGGATAAGGGAATTTAATTTTGAGTATTCTAATCAAAGTGGAGTTTACGAACATCACATGTCTGGAACACTCCCTTTCAATAACTTGACTGCTGACAACAAAGTCCTCTCCAAAAGAGGGAGTCCTTGCCAAGAATAATTTATAGTCAATTCTGACACAAGTGGCAGTTATAAACCCTAAATCTGAAAAGATGAACCTACACATTATCTATATACCGTGTCCTCCAGGGGTTCCCAAACTATTCAGCTTGAGTCCTTTCCATGTGGCTGCAAAGAGACTTTTTAATATGCCACCAATACAAATTTGTTGAGGAATTCCCAATGCATCACTGTGGATGTTTCTCCTGCACTACATAAGTTATGTACTGCTATTAGAGTCCTTTGGGGTTTTTATTTGCTTGATTAAAATACTGTGTTGCATTTCTCTGGGATAGAGTTTTTCCCTTGCCTTTTTAAACTGCACTGACATCAAAAGAAAGACAAAAAAATAACAGAAATTTGCAAAATTTATCTGACTGTGCTTTGTTGCTAACATTAAAAAATAAATTTGAATCCTTGAAACTTGCTTCTTAGTAAACTTTTATGAGCAACAAATCCCACATCTTGATGAATCACTGCTGGAGCAAACTGGGTAAGTGAAGAAGCATTTATGATCTTGGTGTTCCCTTTAAATTTCCTGAAATTCACTTTTTTGATATTCAATAAATGTTTGTGTTTTTCTTAGAAGTTGTACTCAAAGGGAATTATTGAGTTTCTTGGATCATAAGGCTGTCCTATCAACATGGTAACTAGAACACCAAACCTGAATTATAATCCACTAGCACTGATATCTTAACTCATATGAAATATTTACAAAAGGAATTGCAAAGCAATTTGGATCCAGTACAAAGTTCTATAATAAATAAGGACTGACTTCTGGAACCACATGAAAATTTAGCCTTCGTAAAGAGTCTAAAATTTGAAGAAATTGAGAACAGTAGTGAAATGACTTTTACAGCAGTGTCTCTAACAGTAGTAGCATGACTTTGGAATGGTCATAGTGACTTTGGAAGGGGTATAATAATGGCTGGTTTTATTCTATTCTTCATCATGGTTGAGAACACATTATTCTGAAAGAAATAAAGAAAATTTAGATACCAAAAATTAAGCAAAAGGCAAACCTCTTGTGTTTACATGAATGAAAACTTAACTACACTTGTTTTTCAATGACTGAAATAACAAAACTAAACCAAAGTAATTGTTTTGTTATGATGAACATATTTGAGAACTTGGCTATACAACTTTCTGCAACTGTTGTTATCTAACTTCTCACTTGAAACTCTGAAAGCTAGAGTTCCTTTCAGCTATCTAAAACTACATTTTTCTTACAGCAGAGAGATTAAAGTGTTCATAAAATGCACAGCTATTTGAGAAACATAAGTAATCCCAGGCTACTCTATGTTATTAGGACAAGAATTCCATACTTGGGCAACTGCTACCCAAAGCAGTTAATGCAACATCAAACTGCTATCTCTTGGAACCATTTTAATGCACAAACAATGCACAGACTCGGAATGCCTTCTACCTCATAATTTGCTGGCTCTTCTTACAAATGGAAATCAGTAGCATTGATTTGCTACAGGCTAAAAATATTCCTGTCTGAAAAGAGGATTTGATGGTTAGCCTGCATTAGTCATGGGAGTTTTCACACTTCATGACACCATGCAGTAAATCTATTGTAACAAAAATTCATTCTGATAGGCTTGCATGAGAATGATGAAGTCACAACCCTTCACAGAGTTTCATAAAAATAACCATTTTATTAATTTATGTATCCTAAGTCTAACATAAAAGGAAAATTATCTTGTCTCAGAAGACCATATGATTGAGTGACACTTTTAAAATGAACCATCAGAAAAATTAACCTCTAGAGCAGAATTTTGGGCAATATGTTGATGTATTTTTTTACAGCTGTGTGTATCATCATTTCCAATGTTATCTGAGTGGAAATGAGATCAGATTTTATTTGTATCTTATTTGCTCTTGTGAGTACAATATATTAAAAAATTAATAGCCAATAATAGTATACCAGACATATAGGGAGGAACATGGAGGATATAGAGAGCATTTCTCAGAGATACACTTTATTGATACCAACCCACAGAGATGTTCTCAAGGTCACAGACGGCGTTAGTGTCATGGAAGCTAATGACATCTGAGCTGTTAAATAGAAGCTGGGAACTGACATCATCTCTGTACAGTGAAAGAAGTTTCTTGAGGAGCAATGAACTCACAATCCAACAAGAGAAGCCCCAACTGCTGTAACACAGTTTTCAGTTTAATTAGTCTGAAGTCAGTTATTATTTGTGCAAACAGAAACCAAAACACAGCTACCAGTTTGCAGACACAGACATAAAAATGATGGAGCTAATTTGCTCTGAGTTTGACTACTAAGCCTACTGCTGTATTGTATACTCAGTAGAAACATCACCCTTTTCAAATGTTAACTGGGAGTGAAAAAAGCAAATGAGTATTTAATGAATATCAGTTTCAAAATCAAGGCTCACCTGTACATATCAAAAGACAGTTACCTTCAAAGTATTTTGAGTGAAAATATCTTACTAAGAAATGAGAATTTTCTTTGAAGGGCAGAGTAACTTCTAGTCATATTGCATAAGCAGAGTCTGCATTTATGAATGCTAGAAAAACTACTTACAATGTCACATAGACTCTATGTAACCAATTTCACGGCAGATATTGCTTCTATAAAAAGGTCCTTTGTATCCAAGCCTAAAAACATCCAGCTGCTTTGAAAATAGGTTTGGTGGCTTGTGTATTGTTGCCGTGGGTTTCAAACACAGCATATCTCACCAGTTGCTCACAACACTTTGAGAAGGCTTTGTGGCACAGCGATACAACATGAAGTCTAACAGATTAGAAAGTGGATGTTTTGAGCTAAAAGTGGAAACAACATTGCCAGAAATAATTAACAGTAATTAGTAATGATTCACACCTGTGAATTTAACCAGGATACCTTGGTTCAACCAAATTTAATCAAAAGCCTGCCTGATACTTCACATTATACCCTGTGAATAAGTATGCCATATTTGATATCTTGTTCACATGGCCACACTTTTCATGTACACTTTGAAGTAGCAATCTGAGGATCAAGCTCAAACCCAAATCATCAATACACCTGAATTATTTGGTATGTGAATGCCTTTGAGACTACCTCTAGCTTAGTAATCATGTCTCCCATAGTGCAAGCTCCAACATAATCTTGCCTTTAAAGCTCATTCAAGGTAACAGTTATTTTTCCAGCATGTGAATGTGCCTCAGTGTGCTTTGTGGAGCTTAGTAGTTTCCTTTTACCCCACCTGCTTTTCATGGCAAGATGACACAATTCAGACTGTGTAGGAGGGGACTTTGGGTATGTTGAAATAAAAGAGAGGCAGGAAGCAAACATGATTGTCCCCAGTCTTTAAGAAATGCATCATTCCCTGTTTTATTTAGTTGTCTAGCTCTTTAATCACGCTTTGATTACTAGGGTGCTAAATATTCCTAAAATCATTTCTTAAACGATTTTTGCAACTTCTGAAGCTAAAGAAGAAAGCAGTTGTTCTAGAAAAACACATCTGGTAGACCAACACTCCAGAAGGAAGAGAAGAACTTTGTTTATCTATTTCTACCTGAAAAAACATAAGTATAATGTTAGCATGCAATGCACCAAAGTCTTCCTCTTTCCTCCAGGGAACCGTAAAGCTGAAAATGTGACTGTGAGAGAAATCATAAATGAGAAAGATTCCATTACTTTCAGTGAGCTTTACATTGGCCTCTGCACCATATCAACCTCTTAAATTCCACAGAAATAGTCCTTAGATAGAGTACTAGTTCAATAATCAAGAAAAGCCATTCATTGTCCTTCTTGAGATAAGTCTCTGCTAGCATGCACAGAAGGCAGGCATAACACCATGTTATATCACAGCCACTTTGTAAACTGTCACTTACTTGAGGGTGGAGGAGTTGAATGGCTTCGAGATATTGGCTTCTGGGCTGTTCCTGCTTGGAGTTGAGATTCTCTGAAGTCTTTCTTCTCTTGATTGTGTGCTGCAGATGTTCCCACAGGTTCTTCACGGCCAACTAAAACAATATAAATTCTGTCACTAGCTACAAGCCATTTGCTTTTTGTTGCTCAGAAGCTAATAAGAAATCTCACAGTTATTCAACACAGTAGGCACCAAAATCTTTTCTCTATGTATTGCACAGCTATGAGCAGTAGGATTTTATTGTTAGCAGAAAGCCACGAAAAGTGGAAAAAAATCAGCCATGCCAATTAAAGTCCATTCCATGCATTGAAAATCTAAGTAAAAATTTAACACTGATGCATGAATAAAATGACTTGTTAAAATGTAGCTTTCCTCAAAATAAGCTTATCCAGCCCCACTATATTTCCTTTCTTAAGAGTGGGAATGCTGACATGAAAGCTGCTAGAGGCCATTTGAATAATATGAAGCAAATTGATATTGTTAATATAAAGCAAACAGAAAATATTTATTGCTGTCATAGAAAATATTAGCTCCTTTTTATATTTCTTTTACTGAGCAACAAGGATTCAGGAGACCTGAAGCCTGTAACAAAGTAACATTTCACTTTAATGACATCAGTAATCACTGCCTTGTTGAGAATTTCTATTGAAAACACTGCTCTTCCATAAGATAACAAAGGAAAACATTTTCCTCATTTCTACAAGGACGCAGTGATCACAATATTTTTTTCACCTTGCAGCAAACAGGCACTGAATGGTAGGGTTGCAATTGCAGTGACTTTCATAAGGCTTCTATATGTCTTGATTGCAATACACACGAGCCATTTAGTAAGACTGGTTTTGATACTTTTTCCTGGTGAAAGCATTCAAGGCAAGGTTGACCTGTTTGTGTTTGGAAAAAATCTGACCAGTTTTTCAACTTCAAATTGATGTCTCATTTAGCCTTTTCATGAGATCTTTAATTTCTTGACCTCTGTAGTCATGTCCATCAGATCAGAATATGTTTTCTCCAGAACAGTATTACCTGCAGGTATAATCTAAGTCAGCTTGTTATCTTTGGTAATCAATTTTTCACCAAATTAGAAATTTTATTCTCCTGAAGGAGAAAAGTAGGCAATCCAGGGACAGTGGCCCAGAGTGTGCTGACACCTAATTTATGAGTCCTGGCTAGTTGACTAGAACACGTCAGCTCCCTAGTGAGGAAGCATTTTGACCACAAAAGCCCTCAAATCTGACCAGGGGACAGAAGAATGACATCATGAATATACTAGTGGGAGGGAGTACAATATATTTCATGGCATTAAAAAAGAAACTGAACACTGCCAAGTAAGCCCTCTTGAAGGTCTACTAATTCCCCTATAAAATCAAGGAAGACTAAGGTATAGCTGACAGCATCTCCCAGACTTCCATAATCTGTGAGCAGAATGGGGAATACATCCAAGAAATCAACTGGTTTTTTGTCACCTGCTTCAATTCTCATTTTCAAAAATTTATTAGTAGAACCATTGATATCTTCTGCATAATTTATTATGATAAAAAGAAAGGAATGAAGTAAAGACAACTAAATACATAAGGGAAATTAAGTGTACATACAATAAACTTTTCACTTTTAAAAATAAACACAACAAGGAAAATTTGGTCCACATAGCTTTTACAGTTTTACTTTAAATTTTGTCAGGTAGAAAGTCTAATCACTGAATCAAACTGCAGACCATTGAGAAATCACATACATTTGATGACTTGTGGGTAGAAAAACATATTTCTCTCTCCAGTGTTAACAACTGGTTTAGTTTGGCCATCTGGCAGGAGACCGCCGTAGATCCCTTTATTTTGCACTGATTCTAGACTTACAGATCCAGTTTCCAAATTCCTCTCAATTTTAAAGTGACAGTATTCATCACCTGTGCCCTAAGAAGTTGAAAACAGAAGCATAAATTCAACAATCGAATTCATGTAGCTACAGGATCTGGATGTTCCTTAAGTCTTAGTACTACTTTCCAATAACATTTCAGATCAACTTTGCATTCTTCACAACATGCTACACTATTACATGCACAGACATACATGTACCTAATTCTTGTTTATTTTTTTTTCAGACCAGAAAGACTAATTACATAAGTCAAGTAAGTGAAAGACCAAGTGAAAACATTCTGATTTATGTTAGAATTTAGGAAAATTCTAGTTTGTATTCAAAGGAGTTTCCCACTCAAACTTTCAGAGAATTAATGAATGTGACAATATCTATTTCAGAAAACAGATCACATTTATATAAAGATTTTATAGACAGCACAGATTTGGTAATGCTACATAACATCTATTAAGTAGACATAACTTTTTTTTTTCAACTTCATAGCACTTACAAGTTTAATTTCAAAACCTTTACCCAATGCCAGTTGTTATCCAAACCTCCTTATCCATTGGTGAGAACATTGCTGGAAAATAAGATATTCACAAGCCTGATAGTCAAGATATGGATCAAATATTTTAGTCTCTGAAAGATGTGTACTGGAGTCAATGACAAAATTCTCATGGACCTCACATTTGAGTACTCACACAGCTCTATTTCATACTCACTTGTTTTAAACTCCCCCCAAAATACAATGCAAGAATAATTCTCACATATATATGAGAATTTTAACTTAGATGAACAGAATCACACTTTAAAAGTGAGTGCAGTATCCAGTTGCTTACATCTCGGTTATTCTTTAATGGGTTTTATCTTCATCATCTGTCTTGCAACACATAAGTTTTAACTACATCCACATTCTCAATAGTTCAAAAATATAATGAGATCTTTACAATCAACTGCCAAATTGACAGGACAGCTTCTCTTGCTATATTTTTCTATCTTTTCTTGAGCAAATGAAGGAAAAGGGCTGAAATATTTTAAATCTGAACAAAATTTTATCCCATTTTTATCCAAGCAAGTAAAAAAAAAAATCTCTCCTATCTCTAACAATTTTCTCCAACTATCTGCAGAGGGAAATACAAACAAGAACTGCTTACTGTTCCATCACACTGGTCATCTTTGATCTTCAGATACATTCTTGGTTTTCTCACACTTTCAAACATGCAGACTCCAGAGCTGATTTTATGCACCTTCCAGTAGGATTTCTCCTGCTGCTGACCTGCTCCACTGCAGCTCCCATCAGGTCTAAGGCACAGAGCCTGGCAGAGACTTGTGTTGAGCAGAATGATGGCACCATGATGAAACATACCCTTTAGATCAGGGACAAGAAGTCCTTCGTGAATAGCACAGCTTTCTCCATATTGAGCCATGATACTGATATTGCTTCTACTGTTTTATTTTAAGCACTTGCTTGTGTATGTTCATGTATAAAACATAGAACAGTGAATCTCCAGTAATTCAAGTATACCTCCAGTATTTGAATATATTCTGCTTTCTGTGCAGTTGCTAACCAGAATAGTGGAAATCCTTCCCTACTCAGCAGCTTCCCTGCTTTTTCTTGCTCAGCAGCGCAGCACAACACCCAGAGGACAAGGAGTGTGGCAAATTAAGGAACTTGTCTCTTCTCAACAGCAGCTGTCCTGAATATGCCTGCATTCCTACTTTCCGAAGGTCTACTAGAAAGTTTAGTCTCATCTTTCTTGTGTTACAGCCCACCATGTACCCACTGCATGTACCAGCTGCTTCACTCTGCTTCACTCACCCCAGGAGTGCAGTAAAGGAAACCTTGTCCGGTGCTGCCTACCTATTAAGCTGTAGTTGAGCTCCACCTCGTGGAAGAGGATCGCTCTTTAAGCTTGCAAACCTCTGACACTTGATTAGCATACAATCTGCTTTATAACAGCAAAATTTAGAAGTCTTCTTAATTTCCCCCTGCCCACCTTACCTTGACGTGCACAACAAATTCCTTGGAAAGCCCAGCTTTTCCTGTTGTTTCATCAGCTACTTTTCCTTGAAGATTGAAAGCCACAGTGTGACCTGGGTAACTGGCTGACTCAAGAATGGCACAAGCATTTGGTTGAAGGTGAACACGGAGCTCACAGCATGCCTTGTCTTTGCTCTAGCATAGTCAAAGTAGGAATAATAAATTAGATGAACTAATCCAAAACAGAGAGTATCACAATGTAGTTTCTATGTTGAGTTGCCACAATACTATCAGTCTTGTACACAAATCTTTATATTTCTCAGATTTGCAGTCCTAATACTTAAGGCCTAATCTGTGGACTCTGTGGAATTTCACAGAATCAGCTCATCATGAGATGACACAGATCTGATGATAACATGAAAGATACCTGGGTGCCTCAATTAGAAAGAGTTAGATTCACAGCCTACAAACATGGCATATAGTACAAAACTGACATAGACAGGAAATGAACTACAGTAACTCTCACCCACCAGCCCACCTTCTTTTTCTTCTGTGTCCTTATTCATCTATAGTGTTCTCACAGAAAACCCTTAGAGAGTCAGAAGTTTTACATGAAAAAGTAAAGCAATGCAGTCTCCATGCTTGTCTGTGCAGGTTTGAAGGCTCTGTGATCCCGTTGTATAAAATACATAATAAACCAAATGCATATATAAGTATTTTATCAACTCCATCATCATTCTCATATTTAAACAAAATTAGGATTTTAATCCATATAAAATGCTAATAATCACTCCAATATCTGAAAACACTTCTGACTTACATAATCTAATTTTTTTTCAGCATTTCAAAGAATAAGTATTCCTAGGAAAATTTTTCATTTCCAAGGTATCACCTCCCAGAGAAAAAACTCCATATTCCAAAAAACTGTCTATTAGATTCAATATAACTTTAAAAGTAAAGGAGAAATTGTATGGATTTTAGAAGTGGTTGTGAAATTAGTGAGTCAGAATGTCCTCAAAGTATAATTATGTATTATAACGTAAATTGTAACTTTTGTGTTGCCATTTTGTTTTACATTTATCTATCCTCATTAAAGGGCCTCAAAGTTTTTCATGCTGCCTGGCAAAAGGAACATTTTGCACAACAGAAAAATCAGAAAATGGAGAAGCAGATTTACCATTGGTTGCTCAAAATCATAAAGCATGTCAGTAGGAAAGTAGAAAAGTTCAAATTTAAGTTATGTTAAGTTAAGTTTGAGTTAATGATCTCTCTGTATTAAGATATACTCCAGTGTGGTGGACAGCAACACTGATGAACAGGGGTTCTCTGTATCAGAATTACAGTAAAGAACCTCTCTGCTTCAGAATTACAGTAAAGAACATGAACAAGTCCTGCAAGGAGGTCTTGACAGTTTGCCAGGCAGCCTGATGCTCTGCCCACTGAGGAATCTAACTCTACTGAGAATACTCTATTCTCCCTAATGCCGCTGTACATGACAAAAAAAAGGAATGGAACCAACTCTGAGTATGAAATTATTCACTGCATATATAAAGGGAAGAAATTGAAAAAATGAAAGGAAAAAGATTCTTCCCTCATCAGTAGGAGAGTTTCGTTTGCTATTAGAAAGTGTCCAGATGGTGAAGAGTCTGGAGGGAAAGCTGGGGATTAGCTGGTGTCTCTTGCTTTTTTCAGCCTAGAAAAGAGATTGAGGGGAGACCCCATCAAGTTCATGAGAGGAAGCAGAGGGGTAGGCACTGAGTAGTGACAGAACCCAAGTTAATGGCATGAAGCTGTGTCAGGGAAGGTTTAGGTTGGATATTAGGAAAAAGTTCTTCATGCAGAGGGTCCCTGAGCACTAAAACAGGCTCCCCAGGGATGTAAGCCTGATAGAGTTTAAGAAGTGTTTGGACAACGTGCTCAGACACGTGGTGTGACTCTTGGGGCAGGGCCAGGAGCTGGACTTCGATGATCCTTGTGGGTCCTCTCCCACCTGGGATATTCTGTGATTCTATGATCAGAAGGAACTAAATTCTACAACTCCGTTTACCTACTTGTATACTTCAAGTGATGAGAAAGAAAGGCAGTAGCAGACTTGAAAGATAGGATGAAGTGAATCAAAATGGACCAAAACAAACCCTGGGCTGTATCGGCTGCCTTGTAACTGGCATGTTACTCAGAAAAGACAAAAAGGAAAAATAGACATTTAAAATCTAGCTGTAGAATTTATGCTTATCTAAAAAAGAGGAGAACGCATTCTAAGTAGTTTGCCAGTATGTGGCAAACCAATATAAATGACAGCTTGGAATGGCCTGGTATTCCTGCATCAATTAAGTCTGTGTGATTACCCTACAAAAGAGTAAAAAGTATACTGTGAGAAAACAAGACATCTATCTAAATTCATCTATTAATTAGCAATTTGCTGGGCTCAGTTCTGCAAATTTTCATTCCTTATCTGTTTAGAATCACAATTATTTATTAGACAGATTTTTAAAAGCTTTATTGTTAATCAGACAGTAGAATGCAATTATGAAGCATTCCCTACCTTTCCAATTACATGGCCATTGACGAGAGCAAGAGCAAGACATGGCATATGATGACTGCTGAACATATATGTATTTCTCTTTTTGACATTTACATCAAAAAGGCCTAAGAGTTAAATGAAAAAAATTGTAAGAAGTATAAATGTATTAATTCATATTTGCATTTAATTGGAATTTATGGTTTATCATTTTCTAGGTAAAAGGATTAATTAAGTGTTTAACTCAACAGTTTGACCTCTCTGATCAATAAATTCTCATTCATTCAGGAAAGGGCAGCTGAGGATTCTTGTCTATTTTCCAGCCTCGAGGAGAAAAACCCTGACAGCTAAGGATAAGGAGCAAGTTTCTTTTTGTCAGCATATATGTTTTTAAAAAATCCATAAAAAGGAGCTCAGAACTCAAGTATAATGAACTGGGTTATAGCAATGAATTTAGATGATAAATAGCAGATGATGTAGGGAACATAAAGCTCTCAGGTAAGAAAAGATAATTCACTTTCTCAATATCCGTATTAGAATTTGTAAGGCAAATTCTGCAGCATGGCTCAAGGCTTCTAAAATTTTTAATTTGGCCAATTTTCCAAACAATTACCTCTTATAGCTTCAAAATACTGATAAAAGGTAAAGTAGTGCCATTTTTATTGTTCCCGACAACAACAGATGATCTTTTAAGCAACATTTCTATCAGTACATTATGTTGCCTATTTGTAAGATGCGGCTGTCTCTGGAGGACTCCTGTGGTGTTCTGATACACTCTTTGGTAGTGTCCTGAAAGATTCTATTCCTTCCAAAAGGATCTGTGTAAGGTCCCTGGGAAGGTGCCAGGAAGGCTGAGGAGCTCCATCACTACAAAGGTAACAAAATATGTGTGCCTAATACATGTATTACAGTTAAGTGTTAGTAACATGGTAGAATGAAAGCTGTTAAAGGGGAGGAACTGGTAGACTACTATTAAAATCAATGGCAAGAATGGAATAAAATGAATTTACATATATATGTGTACACACACACATATATTATATACTCTATATTAATGAACTATACCTAGAAATTTGAACTTGCTAGCTTAGATGGATCTAGTTGCAAAAGACAGTAACTGTCCTTGACACATGAATTCTGTGGGAGCACCAAACTGTGGAAGGCAAAGAAGTTTCTATTTGATAAGGGAAAGCCTTAAGACACCAAATGAGATTTTTTTTTCTGTGTGTGGCCTATATGTAAAATAGGCATGTAATTTCTGAGTTCTTATAGCCATTAATACACAGATTGTTATTTGTATTAATATTTTAAGTAAGGAAAATGTTTACTATAATTATCTACTCCTATTCATTACAGAAACATCTATATTAAAGTCCTCCTGTCTTGTATCTTTTATGCATACAATCTTCATGAAAAATACTTTACTATATTTGTTTTTATTGTCACCAAAAGCATCCACTCTGCTATCTGGGTTGAGGCAAATGAAGCCACGAGTAAGCCTGTTGTAAAATTGAAGTGTATTGCCTTTCTGAAATTTCCACTTTTCAGCAGCCCAATAGGTTTGCGAACAACAAACAGACATGATTTATCAGAAGATGATACACAGGAATTTATCATACAAAACATTCAACTGACCCGATTTCACTCAAAGCATAATTTGCATGTTTTAAATTGAAATAAAAAGCTACATTCTTACAGTTTCTTCTCTCTTGAGTTCCAGCTCTTGTCCTGTGTAGATAAAAACAGTGTAATTAATATACAGAGTTTCTTCATTCCATTTGACACAGTCGTAGTGAGGTTTTCTCCTCCTCACCAGTTTTCACTTACTTCCCAGAAGCGTACTGGGAGCTGTCACGGCCAGTTCTCTAGCAATATTGCCATCATCCTGTCCCTGGTCCAGCCACCTAAAAACCAGAACCTTTTTCAGTAATAACCTTGATTGGCAGCTTCCATGGTAATGTATACATGGCACCTGGATAATGATACTTGCTGTTCTACGTATTAAAGTCGCAAGGGTGACAAACAGCAATACCAAAAACCAGCTTTAGTGAAAAGAGATTAACATCGACAAAAAATTATTCTGCCTACTTGTTCTTGATGAAACATAAGTAAATGCTTTCCTGGACTGAGGTACAAGGGCCAAAGCCAATTATTACTAATCAAAGAACTCATATTCATCCCAGATCAATAATGAAATGTGCAGTGGTCATGATATTTGCTCTTCCTGTCTTCAAGAAGGCTACAGTAGGATACAAATTGTTCTGTGCCCTGAAAATCCCTATATAAGGAGGTAGATCCAACACTGGCATCACTTTTACCATGTCTGAACTATACTTTTACGATGCCATCGTGCACATCTACTTAAGTCAGATAAGTCTAACTCCATTTGAGTCAAAAACATTCACACGCTCAGAGTACGATAGCAGGCACGGCATCAGGTTCTAACAATAAATAGCATATAGCCTGTGTTTTTCTGCCTGAAATGGATTTGAACTCTCCTTAAATTATGTATGAAGCTAGCATTATAGATCTCTTCATAGCTGTTCATCTCATCTAGAATACAGAATCAAAATTAGGTCAGGCAAGGATGAGGTGCTGTATCTGATAGGCAGAAAGCCCTTATTCACACATAAATCAGTTTCAGCGTGCACATCGCTCACTCGGAGCTGTCTCAGGCAGTTATTTATTCACTCAGAGAAGTGAGAGGAGGAAATGGAAATGGGGTGCCACGGGCAAGCTGCAGCTAGACTCTTACGTGACTGGACTTTACCATTCCTAATATTTGCACTGATCTTTATCGATTAAAATTTTTCCACAAGGTGTTGACAATTAATCAGGCATAGATAAAATTGGAAATGAGTTATAGAACAGAAGAATCAGAGCAGCAGCATCTCCAGGGATAAACAGAGGGAAGTTAGTATTGTTTCAAATTAAGTTGTAGCTCAGTGAAAGGCTGCAAAACAAATGAGTAAAATAGATGTGGTCTGGTAGCAGCATTTGTGGTTGCCATTTCACAGGATCTTAAAGCCTGATCCTGAGCTCATTGAACCCCGAGTTAATCTCCATACTACCTTCAGTAAACCAGGAACAGTTTGCTAGAGAGACAGCCACCCACTCTTCTGAAAAGCCTTGTATTGCATGACATGGGAGAATGGATGGACATGCTGGTGTTGGATATAGGGAATATGTGAGAAAATATATCTTAAGTAGTTCAAAAGGGGCAAGAATAGAAAGTTTCCAGGCAGAATTTTTTTATGGCTTTTTCATTAGCTGAAATTCACCAGGTGTTTGGGACAGGAACAACTAAGAGAGCAGTAAAAAGAATCATACCATTTCATCTCACTTCCTACAAAACACATATTTCTCTTCACAGGATATTTCAGGAATAGAACTAAGAGTAGGTAAAAATTTATTAAAAAATCTAACCCAAATAAAACACCACCAACCTGTGACAAAGAAAAGTATAATCCACATCTGTTATAGGATCCTTTATTACAACTTTGTCCAGAAACCATCCATTTCCTTAGAATAAATAAAGTAAAAAAAAAAAAAGTTTGTTCATGAGAGACAGATTGATGAATTTATTTATGTTAGACTTCCTATAGCTTGCTCTCTTCTACTGGAACTGCAAAATCTGCAGCTCCACTGGCAGGTTGCTAGTCACAGCTCCCCTGATGGCTGTAGAGAAGACAGTACTTGCTCTATCACTGTAGATTTTGCTTGTGGACCTGCAAGCTGCAAGACCTGCAAGACCTCTTCCTGGCTACATCCTTACCTGCTTTAACAAGTCATTGTATGAGACTTTATTGCTCTGTCAATCAAAATACCAACAAAATTAGATAGCAGCTGATCATGGCTCAAAATAAGTTGTTATGGTTTACAATATTTAGACTCCAGAGTTAGAAAAATAGGAATTGTGACTGCAAGCAGTTTAAATTTCACCATTAATTGGAAGTCTATTGACTTTAGTGTAGCAAAAATCTTCAACTGCATCTTTTAAGTGCAACTGATAATGCTAAAATTATAATAGCCCATTTTACCTTTAATACAAGACACAATCATTCAGATATTCATCCTCTTCACAGTTTTTTCAGAAGTATTAGTGAAAAATTAATAGAAGATGGTGCCCTTGGCATACTGGTTGAGAATATATTCAAAATAAACTTAAAATATTTGAAATCTCAGGTGATACAATAAGGTAACTATGTCACTTGAACAGTTTTCTAGAAGCCCTCACCTTTCACTTCTAAAATGTTATCACACATGCAATTTTAGAAATACATATTGAATTTCAAATAAAAGGTTCATTAATTTGCAGACAGTATTCAATGACTATATGGAGAGATTTCTGACCTGATCCAAGACCATTGTGTCCTATAACAATCTTGTACAAATGTCCAAGGTGCACAACTTCGACAGGAAAGATGTCAGTCTGTAATCAATAAAATTTCAGTAAAATCTAAAAAGCAGAGCATTCCTCAGCCATGAAATTCTGAAGGCCCGTAAACCCTTATAACCCTTTTGTCAAGGTCATTTGAAATAGCAGCAAATGATAAAGTGAGAACAAACCACAAAAGTCAGATTTCCTGAAATAGAAGTAGTAAGTCCAATCACTTTGTTAATGGGAGTAGTTCCCTTCAAATTAATGGGATCAGAGTCAGAAAAGAGGAATCTGCTGAAAGCTTCATTGGGTAAACAATTACAAAGTATAACATATTTCAACATTAGAAATGCAGATATAAATTGCAGTTTCATTTCTTCTTTGCTTATTAAATCAAATTTTTAGAAGAATGAAAATCAAAAGTACACGGCTTACTTATTTTATAAATGAAAATTCTGACTGTAAAAACATTGATATAACTTGAGAAAGCATTTTGAGCTTATTAATGGGCTGTTGTGGAGCCATTGGAATACAGTAATTATCTTTATTCTAATTGCACTTTTCTTGGAATAACCGTGCACCTGAGAGACAAAAGTCAGTCAAAGATAATAAAAAAAAAAGTTTTTCACTTACTTGTCCTTTTAAAAACTTCTTGGATTTCTGTGACCTGAGCAGCCGTCTTGATCCTGTATCACCTTTCTCCATAGACAGAAATAAAGACATTGGCCTCAGTTCCAGCATTCCACAGGTCTCCTGTTGTCACATGCACTTCATAGACAGTCACTGACAATAAAAGATTACAACTTTCATATCATAAACACTATTATAGTTACAACAGCATCTAGTTGGGAATGTAACTGCAGAGTCCAAAAATTCTGCAACAAGGATATGGTGTAAAACCTTAAATATCCTATTCAATAAAATAATATAAAACCTTGTTTTTGTGTTCCATTTATGGTTTTCATCCCAAGGAATTCCCACTGTGGGGAATGCAAAGAGAATTTAACTTTAAATGCACAATATTATATCTTTGTCCTGCAGCATCTTTTGAAATCATTATAAAGCTAAAATAAATAACACAAATCCAAGATTACCTTCAGCATAAGTGGTGAGATCAAAACTATTAAAAGCAACAGAAGCCTTTGACATTTTGAATGCACTATCTAACCAAACAAACAAAAATTTAGCACCATAACTTGAGTTTTCTAGGACCTCAGAACTCAGAAAGCTACATTGCTTTATTATTTTAGCCATCCATGCAGTAGGATAGAATCATAGTTTTGTTGGAAGGGACCTTTAAAAACCATCTAGTCCAATGTCCCTGCCATGATCATGGACATCTTCAATTACATCAGGTTGATCAGAGCCCTGCCCACTCTGACCTTGAATGTTTCCAGGGATGAAGTGACTACCACCTCTCTACATTCCATATGTAAATTCTTTAAGAGATATAAATTCAGGAGGAAAAAGCTGGGACTTAAATTCAATAAATTATTTGTTTAATAGAAAGGGATAATGTGAATAGAACTAGATTTGAGTCAAAGTCTTTTGAAACTGAAGTAAAGACTATGATACATAAAAATATGTATCAATATAAACCTGTGGTCATTAAAATGCAAATGTAAGAACTCCATAAAACTCAGAATTAAAATAAAAACATGTAATCTTCAGAATAAATGTAGGAAAGGCAAAATTTATGCCAACAATATTTTTTTAGACTAAGAGAGGTACAGAGAGCATTAAATGGGGAAAGAAAAACCTAATATCTGTCCTACAAGCTCTTCTTCCAGGCATAGGTGTCCTTGTGCTTCTTTGTCTTGCAAGCAGCAAATAGTTTCTGAACCACTGGGTCCGAAACAACATCAACATTATCATCATTCAATTGTCAGTTTCCACTTGAAACATGCTATGAAGCTTGACTGTAATTTTCTAAAGAAGGTTACTTCCACATTTCATTCTTCTGATGGCCAAATGCTTTCTTTTAATAAGCAATGAAAATGTATCCACAATCAGTTTATATCTGCAATTATGCTAAGTGGCTGTTTCCTTTTATCCTAATTTTTCTTGTGATTATCTCTCATTTACTAACAGGGCATTTTTTTGTGCATGTTACTATACAAGCCATGCTTGAAGAATTTGGTTTGGGTAATGGTAACAATCTGGCTAAAACAGTGAACAGTCTGCACAGGTCACTTTAATGTGCCCACACAGAACACTAGTGGTAGTTTGCTTCTGCCATAAGAGCTGACTTATTTTGAGACAAGAATCTCTAAGCTCCTCTGAAGTATTGTACTGTAGAAATATGCTATTAATAAATCCAGCAAAGAGGCTTAAAATTGTTAACTTAAAATTTCAAGCAATGTTCACAATTTTTTTATACTTTTCTTTACTTCTCATAAGCCTGGGGATCATCCCAGCTTTATAATAAGTATAATGTTTACAGTTTTTATCCTAGGGAATGACAGTTCTCTTAATGGAATGAAGCTGTGTCAGGGGAATTTCAAACTGAACAACAGGACAAAGGTTCTTCACTAATGTGTGGCTGGCCACTGGAAGATATTTTGCAAGGAAATGGTCATAGTATTAAGTCTGTCAGACTTCAAATACTGTCTGGGTGTTTTAGACATATGGTTTTGCCTTAGATACTACTGTGAGGAGCAGGGAGTTGCTCCTCATAGGTACCTTCCAACCTGAGATATTCTGTGATTCTATGATTCTTTCCTTTAGATATTGCACAGAAAATTTTGCAGAACGGAGATTAAGAGAAGGAACTGTTCTTTACATCTAATTTTCTCTGTGAATATAGAATGATACATTTATAAACATAATGTTCTGAAATTAGAAAGTGTAAGGGTTAAGATTATGTACAAAATTCAGTTCTTTCACCCATGCCTATGAATTATGAATGACAGAACAAGGAGACAAAACAAATTTTTTCAGATCAGCTATTGCTATTTGGGTAAAAGTCAGCCACAGTTAAGACCCAGAAGCTTTTGGCAGTGTTTAGTTAGAAACATAATCAGCTACTATTTTTCCCAGAGTATGCCTGTCTCAATACCTAAAATAATTTTCATTTAGGAACTGTTAATTCATACAGCATTTACCTATACCATTTCACATGTCACCACATGGTCTATTTACTCGCCCATTTTTTTGTTTGCAGCACCCACATGAACAGATGTCCCATGAACAGACCATGGCAGGGGCAGAGAATTCATTTCTCCAGACCAACAAATCCATGTCTAGGACCACGACAATCCTCTCTATTGCTACAATTTCCTCCTTCAATATCTACCTACTTTCCAGTTTCTGCAAGAAGAAAAGCAAAGGTCCATCAGCTACCAACACTGTGTAACTCTCATTTATTCCCAGCATATAATTAAATAGTGTGTCATAAGCCATGAACAGAAGGGGACAAAAGTAGGATGGTAGAGGATAAAAAGTCAAATGAATGGTGCTCAGTCCTCCAGCATTAGAGGAACAAAGTCTCTATGTAACACTTCTTAGCAGTTTAATTCCCATGTTTTTCCTTTGAATAAAAAAGAATGTTAAATCAGAGTGTTTCAGCCTCTTTTTATTCAAAAATTGGTTTTAAAGTGCCTCTCATCATTTCTCTTTCACATTGAATCCAGACCCCTTCACTGTTCTGTTATCAAACTATCTTCTCTGAAGTTAAAAGCTATGTTCCCTCTTCACTGACTCATGCAGAAATATAACACTGGCAAAAAGACAGAGAGGCTGTCTTTCAATTACTAAGTCAGAGATGAAACTGCCTTCTCCAAAGCCTTAGCATGACTCCTCTTCCACTGAAACTGGCAGAAATACAAAGAATTTCTTTTCTTCCTCCCTTGTGTGAGGAAGAAACTGATAACTACAAAATGCAGATTGAGAGGATGGTTGTAAGTGTGCCTTTGTGCATAAAGATTATTCAATAATAAAAATCTTTCACTGTATCTTAATCTCAGAAACAAGGAAACTAGCTGAAAACTAGGAGGTTGTTGAGGTCAGCATCCCAAAATACTTAAACAAGAGAACACTTGGGGAAGAACAGATACTGCAAATAGGGAAATTGAGCATTTTCAATATAATATGTTAATTATAGTTAATTAATGCTTATTTGCAGCTGCGCTGGGCAGGGCACGTCTCCAGGATGGAGGATCACCACCTCCCTAAGACTGTGCTCTATGGGGAACTTGCCACCGGCTGCCGCAACAGAGGAGTTCCAAAGAGGAGATACAAGGACTCCCTGAAACAATACCTCAACCTTGGCCATACTGACCACCATCAATGGTCCACTCTGGCCTCCAATCGGGAGAAATGGAGACACACCATCCATAACGCTGCTGCTTCCTTTGAGAACACATGCAGAATCAGCCTGGTGGAGAAAAGGCAAAGCAGGAAGAACCATGCCTCGTCAGTAGTGCTGATGGAGACTTTCCACTGTGCCGTTTGCAATCGGACCTGCCTATCTCGCATTGGCCTTTTTAGCCACCAGCATTCTTGTAGCAAGTGTGGGTAGAGCCCTTCCCAAATCTTCATTCACGAAGCCTAGCCATGATGGTGAATGTTTATTTAAAGAGTGGGTGGGAGGTGCTTGACTTTTATACCAGTGTGCTTGTATGTCTCCCCACAATAATATTCCTAAAATGTCCTGACCAAAGATATCAAAACTGACTGCCTTTGAAACTTTTCATGTCCTCAAGATTATGAAAGTCATGACTACTCAAGATCAAAAATCATTGTCGTTAGTGTGGACAGGGCCTCTTTTTAGAGCACTTTATGAACCGTTTACAGCTGCTAAGTACATCACTGGAGGAAATCTTTCCCATCATTCTTTTTCTCTTAAAACATACTAGTGTTTTAAGACTAAACCTGTGTTTTTTGCTCAGAGCTCAGTCATCACAGAGAGGCATAAATACAACTCAGGCCATCCAGCTCTTTATTATAAGAGTAATTGCCTCATGGTTGGTTTCCCCACATTCGTGGATCTTTTTCTGAACTTTTGCCCCTCGATTGTATTTATATCCCGCTCCTAACTACACTCACAAAAGCTGTTTTCACTGTTACAATTTCAGTTTCAGAAGATCAGCACAAAGGATCATAAGCATACCACCAATCATTGCTATAATATTAAACATTCTGGGGTTCTGTAAATTTTAAAGAACTTAAAATGGAAGTTTCACACATCCTATTAATTTTGTCCTCCGCAGCTGATATGAATTTGGGGGGGAAGAGAAGAAGACATGTCTCAGGTGGATCTTATTCTGGTGAAAGTCCTAGCACAAGTAATACCAGTGGTGTTATGGCTCCTCCCTCTCTAGCATTACACCCTATAGTATGGGAATCTGCCCCATCAGTCTTGCTCAATCACATCTCTCCTAGGACACACTGATCTTGCTATACCCTTGTAATTTTTTTAGGCTAGAAAGGGACAATACAATTTGAAGAGAAGGGGAGAACAAGCACAGACTTTTCACCCCCTTCCCATTGCTCAAGCAGAGAGATCCTATAGCAATAACATCCAGAATGGGTGACTGGGATTGGGGCAGTAGAACAGGACATTAAAGAAGTGTAACAGCAGCAACAGCAAATAATTTTTGTATTGTTTGACATCATTCACTTTTAGAAGTACAATACAGTCTTCATGTGAGTAATGGAGATTTTAACACTTATAGCCTTCAAAAACATTGTTAAAGTTTTAGTCCACATCCAGAAATTAAAAGTATTCTGGAAACCTGTCTCAGCCACTTACCAGGAAGAAACTAAAAGAGCAGCTACAATAGTCATACAGGAGCTATAATCCTCAGTTACTGGAAACAGAGTTTGCAATCTGGCTCACATATGCTGGCTTCATGGTAAATACATGTATGTGAGGTGTCTTTACTACTGCCTTTATATTAAACAAAACACATATGCTGAAAATCTTACCAAAGAAGGGGTCCTCTTGAGGAATCTGTGAAATTCAAAGTATTGAAGACTCTCCCATCTCCTTTTCAGTACTTCTTAGCTTTTTACGTCAGTATGCCCAGTAACCACAGGAAAACAACACAGTAAAAGTGTTATAGAAGCCAAAAAGTAATAGAGGACCTGATGAAAAAAAATTAACTCATCTCTATCAACACCAGTTCGTGTTCTGACTTAGCTGATGTGGTAGTGTGTTTACCTGGAAGAATAGGCTGACCCTGTTGTAAAACAGGAAGTTCCACAGGTATTTCCCCATCAGCCTGGTCCTGGGCCAACCATCGATGTGCAGGGAAAGTGAACTGCTCACCCGAGAAAAAGTTCAGCAACTGCACCTAAGTAGCAGCAAGAATTGCAATTTAACTTCCTGGTCTGATGCCAGTTGGAAGGGAACATGAAACACGTGGGATGCGTTTGAAATCTGTGCAGGTAGAACTCTGTGCATGATCACAAAACCATGGGTTTAGAGCATTTCTGCCCCACGGCTGCCCCAATCTGACTTTTCAGTCAGTCAGATTCAAAAGCACAGGGCATAGTAACTCAAGTGCAACTAAGAAACAGGGCTTATCGGCTCAGGTGCACACCCACAAAATCCAGCTGTTGTTCCAGTTGCTACTGTGCTCAAATAGCATGGAAGTGCTAGCCCAAACACCAGCTGAGGTCTGCACAATGCCCTACACGATGTTCTTCCATGCCCAACTTTGAGCACTTAGCAGCAAAAGGACCATATGCACACCAGCTGAAGGAGGGAAGGAGGTTATTTTGTACTTCAAAGTATTTCTTAGTAAGCACTTCAGAGGCTGCTGTATATTATAATAGTCCCTGATTATGATAATTTATACCAGTATCTACACCAGATTTTGGACCAGCAGAGAGAAGGAAAGACACTTCTACTTGCAGTTTCACTCTGTGCTTTGCAGAAGCTAGTCTCCTTAATTTGAATATTGAAGAAACTCAGAGTTACTGCAAATATTTTTATCTCTTTTTCTGCTTGAATATTAAACTTTAAAGAAAGAGATTTATCTTGTCTGAAAAATCTGGCACAACTTGGCTTGTCAACACCCACTGATGAAGCTTGAAAAGGGAGCTTAGGTTAGCAAAGCAGCACTTTCATGTACATTTTCCAGCCTAATATCATATCAGTACAGATACAGACATAGAAACTTCAGGACACTGGTGGAGGACTAGTGTGCCTAACTACCAGAAAATCTGTGCAGTTGCAGATCTCACTCTTTTAATTACAGTTTTTCCTGAAAAAAATGCTGGTTTCTCAAGTAATTACAATATTGAGTGTCTGTAGGTTGTTTCCCTTCTATGAAGTGTAGAAATCAATGGCTATACTCCTTTGCCTCTCTACTATACAAAATACTAGGTTACTTATAGGGTTTGTTCAGCTGAATGTATTTTTTTTTGACTTTCTGCCCAAAGTTACAAAGAGGGAATGACCTAACCCTGGCTGATGAATCACGCCCTAAAAACTGTGCCTGACTGACTGAGATTCCATAAAGAAACAAATAAAATTTGTTAGCAAATAACTAATGGAACACACTGAAGCATTGAATTGTCTTTTTTTTAATTTATTTTATTGTTGATTTCTATTAATATATCCCAGGTGGAAAGAAGAAGAATAATACCTTCTCATTTTTCTCTTTCTTTTTGTTTTCTCAGACTTCCCCAGTCTCTCAGTTTAAATATCTATCTCACACAAAGCAGGCAGTGCAGCCTCTGTTCACAGAGGGTAATGTACAATGAAACCTGAAAAGGTCTATTCACTGAGTTAGATTTTATGATAACCAAAACTTCTAATAGCAAGATTTGTATACAAATTACATAAGAGAAAACTCACTGTTCTCTTCTAGCTTCTCAACTCAGATAACACTTTAAAAATTCCAGGTAACTTGTCCCTCTACCTCATGGGACAAAGCGATGAGGTATTTTCCACCCTTTCACTGCTTCCACACATATATTTATGAAAACAAAAATAACTTGAAACAGAAGAAAAAAAGTGTCTTAATATTTTGGGTCCAGACCTTAAGTCTTCTTTCTGAGACACAGTCCCAGATAAAAACAAACATCAAATCAGAGTTTGAGCAGTGAACAATGAATATTTGACTCCAGTGGACACTTTGCATTACAAAGATATAGATATACCTGGAAATATAATTTTAACATTGAGTTTACCAGTAGTTTCTAAAGCTCTTCATAAACTGCTGTCTCTTAACTGAAAGATAAGAAACTCTTGGCACAAAGACTGAAATGTTTCAGGCATGCATGACATATAATTGGCATACATAGTGCATCCCGGATGTTAAGGATAGAAGTCAGATCCTTTAATTTCCAGTCCAAAAACATGTATACTATGTTTCATAACTGAGACTTGAAGCAGAATTAGCTGATTCTCTTTGCTTTATTATATTTGCTTTACCTGCATCAAGATATTTTTTACATAAGGAGGGAAAAGAACCTCTTATTGTATTTTTCTCCTCAGAGACACAGAACTAGAAACATTTGCAATGTAGCTCTGAGGTATTTATGCTGTGCATAAGGACTTACCATCAGCGAAAGATTTGGGGAGGATTTGATTAGACTGGATTCAATAAATTTCTGTGTTTCAACAAACTCCAGACACACTGTAGCATACAAAGACTGTAGAAAACTCAGACTATAGCAGCTAACTTAAGCAGTATTCCTTTCTGCCCAGCCACACATTTTTAAAGAAACATAATGTAGAGCTGTCACTAAATTGCAAACAGCCCACCAAGCCTTTAATTCCACACAAAAACAGTCCTTCATAAATAATCCCTTAAATGAAGGTACATTTGATGATGCTAACTATACTTATCCCAGGGATTTTTTTCTTACTCATATTATGACTCCACTGTTATAGTGACTGTCTTTGGAAAGACAAAATTCTTTCTCACTACATTTACCTCTTCAAAGTGCCAGGAAGGGTAGTTTCCTGTATTCGTATGTCCTATGCGTATTTTGTAGAGATGTCCTATGTTTCTGGTATTAATCTGTAAAAGATACACAACTAATGAAAAACAAAACACTTGTCAAACAGAAAAGACATGCAACAGAAATTTACTTAGTAACTGCAAGGTAAGACTTTTGCTTAGACAAATTAAATGTTCTGATATTTAAACAAGCATTTCCAAATTATTTTGCTTCAAAAATAGTTAGAAGCTTGGATCTTCTAAAGGACAGCCCTCAATAACCTTGTTAGCCTGCCAACCCCATTTAAATAGATTCAGGATGTTGCTCTAGCAGTTCCCCACTGAATATTGGCCTCAGCGAGAGATTAATACACTCTGTACATATGAATAAAAAACAAAAGTATCTTGACCCTAAAACCTGTCTCAGTTCAGCATTTTTTACCACTGAGCTGCTACAAAATTATTTTTGCCTCCCACATACCTCTGAGTTTCTTCCTACCCCTCCAGGAGTGTATACATTACAATTTGGAAACAATTGTGTTCAGCTTTGATGCTTCTTTTTACAAATAATTTCAATTAAATCAACTTTAAAAGTTGCATATGAAAGATTAGCTCTTGGGCAGGCTGGATGAGCGTGTCCAGTACAGATAGCAGGGTGGTGAGGGAATAACTTTGTGTGAAGGTTATTAAACAACTAGTATAAATTTAAGAGTAGAAATAGAAAGTTTATCTTCAAGGAACTGGAAGCACACCATGACTGTATTCTCTTCTCACTGTATAATTTGTTTTGTTATAATGTAGGCTTGATTTTTCTGTTCTTCTCTTGTTTTCGGTAGAATTCATTTTTGTGTTTTCATTGACTGTGTAGAGATGGGTGTGAACTGAGTTTCCTGTATCATGAACTTCCCTGAACTCCTTGTTATAAACAGTGAAATGACAGCACAGCGAGGACATACTGCAGTTAACTGAGTTCTAGCATACAGTTCCGTCAGAGAGCCTTTTCTCTTTCTAAACATTTCAGAGTGGGCTCTCCTTAATTGTATTCAGTGCCTAAGATATACTTGACTAAGAGGGGAAATCTAGATCCTAAATAATGTGACTGCTTCCATATTTTGCATTTAAAAGTCTTTGCCCGTGAAATTAACAGCCAACAATATCTATGGTGAAGAGGGTCTTTTTATCTGTCAGGGACTTGGTTGCTTGTTTTACCTCCTCTTTGCAACCTGGGTTTTTTTCATATCACTGGTGGAGTACAACCTACTGTATCAGGGATGCTTCTGAGAAACTCCACCAGGCTGAAGAGGACAAAGAACTGCATTTCTGTATCCCAAACATCCATGAGGCTATTGTGGAAAAGGTGAGCTCTTTATCAATGCTGCCATTAAACACTTTTTCTCAGGCAGGGGAATTGTTATGCTGGATACCAATAATAGCAGCACCTGTTTGTCATATAGCCTGATAGTAGACACCTGCTAGAGGCAATCCCTGACAGTCCAATACATACACTCAAGCTATGCAAATTATGATGAAGGACCTATTCTGGCTCACTGAAATTACCATGTTACAGGACTGATGAGGAAGGAAATTGTTTGTGGAACTGGGAGCAGAAGCAGCTGCAGATACCAGGTTTATTACAGGTATAAAATCTGGTATTATTTCAATAAAGCAGAAGGTGTTTAACAAAGTTAAAAATTTGCACCATATCCTAATTCCTCGCTTCCTTAATTTTTAATATTGTAGCTCTGTTTCAAATTTACAAACTAAAGACGTACCTGTTGCCCTATATTTCTTGGTATTTTCTTTGGCACTTCGTAAATTAAACATAATAAATACCTTGGATCAAATAAGCTTTGGATGAGTGAGTGAGAAAGGCTACTAAAATAAGCTCTACATTTAGGTCATGCTTCTCTTTTCTAGATATGTGCACCACACAAAAACCTGTCTTTTCATCACATAGATTTTGAAATTTCATGAGGTCTAGCAGAATACAAGAGGGCAACACAACGAATATATTTTACTTACTGTGAAGATGTCTTCATTGCCTCTCTGAAATAATTTTCCCTTCTCTCCATCAAGAAAAATAGGGCCCAAACTGCCTCGATCCCCATACAATGTAATATAAACCTTTGAGCTTGTTCCTGCAGATGGCATATCACCAGTGAGGATTGACACGTTCCATTTCCTAGCTATCAAAAGATAAAAAGACTCACTGAATTATTTAAATTCAAGATTCTTAAACAAAATGTATTTCAGTAATCAAAATTCTAAATAGTATCATGCCAATGAATACAGAAATACGTGTTTCACAAGGCAAATATTGTTTGCTGTGTTGGGCATGTCAAGAAATGTCATGTTGCATTCACATCTTTTACTCTGTGTGTTCCATATGACTTTGTCAAATTTGCATGAATGTAGATCACTTTTCAAACACAGTTTTGAAATTTTGTATTAAATAGTATTAAATCCTGTTTACTTAGGATCTATCAGCTCTGCTCAATGCACTGCTGTGTAATGACAGCCTTGGCACTCCTCACATCAAACATTAGGGTCTCTGAAAGCAAATTAGGTCTGCTGAAAAAGACCTCTTTAAGAAAGGATCTATATTTCTGCACAAGTGTGGTTGGCTACCCAGATGTAGCAGTTTGTTTGGAATCCACTAAAGTTTACCAGAACACAAAGGACATTGCCATGTTGGAGCAAGTCCAGAGGGGAGCCAGCAAGATGATTAGAGGAATGGAGCACCAGTCCTATGGGGAAAGACTTATAGAATCAGGCTTGCTCAGTCTGCAAAAGTGAAGGCTTAAGGGTGACCTGATTGTGTCTCTCTAGTACCTGAAGGGAACCTACAAGCAAGATGGAGAGAGACTATTTACAAGAGCATGTAGTGACAAGACAAGGAGGAATGGCTTCATGCTGAAAGAGGGCAGGTTTAGGTTATATATTAGAAAAAATTGTTCACTGTGAGGGTGGTGAAGCACAGGAACACGTTGTCCAGAAAAGTTGTGGATGCCCCATCCCTGGAAGTGTTTAAGGCCAGATTGAATGGGGCTTTGAGCAATCAGTGAAAGGTGCATGGCATGGGGGCTGGAACTAGATGGTCTTTAAGGTACCTTACAACCCAATCTGTTCATTCAGTGGAGGCTGTGGAAAATGGTATCACTGAGGGATAACTTACTGACTTAACCTTGATTGTTGCAAAAACTGACGTACTTTAAACACATTAAACTGAACAAATAAGTATAATGTAAGCATAACTATAAAATATAAATAAGCTTAAGTATAAATGACCATAAGTATGAAACATTTAAGCTACTCTAGGGAGGTATACCTAACCTCTTGTCTTAATTTAGTTTATTAAAGTGTGTTGATTTTTGCTGGGGTACACTTAAATGCCTTTATAGTAGTTAGTATGGGACTTTGTTCTGAAAACAGAGTTGAAAATATGTGAATGGCTTTGATACTGCTGAGCAGAACTTGCACAGCACCAAGACCTTTTCTGGTTCTCATACTGCCCTGCCAGCAAGGAGGCTGGGAATGCACAAGATGTTGAGAGGGGACACAGCTGGGACAGCTGGACCCAACTGACCATCCAGACCATATGACATTCCACTCAGCATATAGAGCTGGGGGAGGAAGAAGGAAGATGGGGGGATGTTTGAAGTGATGGCATTTGATTTCCCAAGTGACTATTATCTTTGATGAAGCCTGCCTTTCCTGGCAATGGCTCAACACCTGCCCACCCATGGGAAGCGATGATTGAATTCCTTGTTTTGCTTTGCTTGTGTGTGAGGATTTTGTTTTCCCTATTAAAGTCTCTTTATCTCAACCCATGTGTTTTCTCACTTTTACTCTTCAAATTCTAGCCCCACTGGTGGGGAAGTGAGCATCAGCTGAATGGGGCTTAGTAGCTGGCTGGGGTTAAACCACGACATAAGGTAAGAAAACTACACTAAATGTTCCCCATAATTCTTACAGTGGATTAACATGATGATTAGACTAATGATATTTGATATCATTAGTGCTATAAAAGCAAATTAGGGATACAGTCTGATAGGGATGCATTAAACAATTAATTGGTCTTCCTTTCCTCTGACATCCTTAGACGTAAGAGAAATATGCCTTATGCATTTCAGAAATTACAACCATGATGAGCAGAGGAAATGGAGAAAATATTTACTTAGGAGAAAAAGTTGAAAGAATTTCTGATTTTGTTGATAGATACCAAGAGAAAAAAAGACCTATCTAAGTAAATTACAATGATGGCTTAGGGACACAGATATATGTAAACTAATCATGACTAGGTTGAGGATGAAAACTAGGAAACAGCCAAGGCAGACATAAGAAGGACTCAAGCTCTAGAACATCCCTCTAGAGGAAGCTGCAACAAATATAGAGAAAAAGTTTTAAAATGAGATTTCATAATTTAATGGAATTACTTACCTAATTGTGTGGTTTCTTTCTAGCAAGAGGCTAAACTAGATTAACTGACACTTCCTGGGACTGTGATCTATATGTTATGCTATTTCTTTTTTAATAATGGCGAAACAAAAACTGAATTCCTTCTTGGAAAAGGGCAAGCTCTATAAAAATCTCTTGAATGTTTGCTGAATTGTTTTCTATCTTATATAAAGTAGCTCATATTACTCCTCATGGTGTTTTTCACTCAATCAATATGTTGCTCTAGTCACCAACATTGTGAGGTTCTCCCTTCAGCCTTCTTCAGTCTTACCTAACGAAAGCAATTTTGTTTTATCTGCATATCTCAGACATTTAATATTCTCTATCTTTGTATATAGAATATACATACACAGGTGTGTAGGCTGTAGCAGGGTGGAGGTTGGTCTCTTCTACCAAGAAAAAAGCAATAGGACTAGAGAACATGGCTTCCAGTTGCACCAGAGAGGGTTTAGATTGGATGTTAGAAAAAGGTTTCCTCACTGAAAGGATTGTCAAGCATCAGAAGAGGCTGTCCAGAGAAGTGGAATCACCATCCCTTGAGGTATTATGGCACTTGTGGACATGGTTTAATGGTAGACTTGGCAGTGATGGGTTAATGGTTGCATTCGGTCTTAGAGGTCTTTTCTAACCTAAATGATTCCATGATTCTCTGATCTTCCCTGAACCATTAATGAATATATAAACACTATGACAGTATGGTACATTTCACTGTCAATCTTTTGTCCTGCTGTGAGGTCACGATTGTATTCCCTCTCTTTCAGTTAACATACTGAAATCAGAACCAAGTCTTCCAGTTAATAAAACAATCTTTTCACCGCTTGTTGTGGTCTCTGGTAATTGTAACCTCAGGGAGTACCTCACATCTCACCTTTCGAGTGCTTAGTTTGCCCAATAACTCTCAGTAACTCAGTAATAAGCATCTGATTAAAGGTTCTTGAACCTTGATCTGAAAAATTAGGGTGCTGTGAATGCAGTACAGGGTGCTGTGAATCAGAAAGAGTGTGAGTGATGGAGACATAGCGTTATTCTGACTGTCTATACATTTAGACATTATTTATAGCATAGAAGCTCAGTAATCAGAATACTATATGACAGTTGGATTCCATTTGAGCTTCACTTTCTAAATATAAGTTTCATTTCTGTATCAGCCTGTAAAAGGATAAAAAAACCCCATTGAAACTCTTCATTTGGAGCAGAAGGATGCCAAAAAAATTGGAGATGGACAGAAGAACATCAGAAACAAGACCAGCATAAGAAATCATGCACAATTATTGATGTGAAATATATCAGACAATATATCTTTCTTTAGGGTTGTAACATCAGTTTATTACATAGAATACACTGCTTCAAACAAAAAAAACATAACAATTTTTTTATGGGGAAATAAATGGGCCATTGGACTCCTGAAAAGAACTGAAGAGCTCTTTTACATTTCCTACTTGTACAGCAAACCCCTTTGGCTTCAGATCCAACTTCTACTTCCCCTCCACATTCTTTCTGTCCCACATGGAGACAGTCAAAGCTTCTGGGCCAAAAAGAATTTGCATAAGCCTTTTATTAGGTTCCCAATCTGGATAATCAAAGGATGATGACCTACGGCTTACCACAGCATGTACATGCCAGTTATTCTAGACACAGTCTCCAAGAGTACAGAATGGCCAGATTCTCATTCTCTAGCTGAAAAACAACACTCTTCAGGTATATCTCTAACTTCATTGACATTGAAACAAGGTATCGCAGTATTAGGAAATAAAATCTAACTGAAAAAATTGAAACACTGCACCTAATCACAATATGCATAAAATATTTTCCAATTTTATGTTTAAAATAATTTACTGAAAATTGTAAACCATATATAAGTGTTTCCTACTCACATGTAATATTTAAAAAAATCTGTAAACAGGTATCCAATATAATTCTAATAACAGATTGAAAGATCCTGGAACATTTTACATATGCCTTGGATCTCATAAAACAACATATTTACAAAAAAAACAAAACAAAACAAAAAACTAAAAACACATGGACTGTGTTTAAAATACTGAGGTTAAAGAGGAGCACACAACTAAAACATGTAGTGTATGTAGAAAAATTTTAAGTGGTGCTGCCTCAGAAGGAAATATGGCAAGAGGAGTCAGGAAGTCCGTTGACAGTCTCCCTTCTCAGTTCCTATATGTGCCCCTTTTCTACTGTCCTCTCTATAAAACAAGCAAATTTCATTTGATGCCTGGATGATCCTACATACAGTCTGAAAAATCTCTTTATTCACATAGACATTCTGTAGTTGGCCTTTAAAAACTTAAATAACAATTTGATAGTGTACATCTATATAAAAATAAGGACTTCTGTTTCCTACTTGTAATTGTATTGCAGCATGTGAATGGTATTCCCTACTTTTCATGTCAAATTAAACATATCAGCCAATTTTGTTCCAGGAAAAGCATTTCTGCTGAAAGACAATTTTCAGACTTCTTCTCAAATGTCATGAAATATAGGAATCTTAAAACTCATGTAGGTGTTTTAAATTTCAGTTCTCTGTTCTAACAAGTAGGAGTTATTTCTGTAAATTTAGATTATTAGTATGTAACTATCCCTTAACATATAATATTTCAGGAAAAAAGCATCATTTAACTGAGAAATCGTTGTCTTAGAACAGTTTTTTTCCAGTGTTGGTTCCCATCAAAATTTAAGTGATATTTGTATTTCAGCAATGATATACAATTGTGATTTATATTTTTCTAGGTATTTACATAGAGAGTCTTACTGATGTGGCGTTCAGCAGTTTATTATGTGATATTTTTTTCTGAAGTTGTTCTCACTAGTCTAATGTTATAGAAATTCCAAGATCTCTATTACAAGTGTTTTTCACCTTTACTGTCTCCATTGTTCATTATACAAAAGCAAACTTCATCTTCTTCTGCCGTGACCTTTTCTTTTTCTTCTGTAGGAAAGGCATTTTCATTTTTCTTATTTTCAGAGGCTTTATGTTCAGTGCTATTTAAAGAAGCGTCACACTTCAGAAATGTTTCAGAATGACAGGCTTCTGCTGGATCTGCCAACATGGGAGAAATTTTTTCTCCAACAATATGAATTAAACTTATTCTTAAGGTTTGACATATTTTTGTCTTTCCATTGGGTAGCTCACTATTTGTGCCTATTACAAGATCACTGGGTATGTGTTTGGATAGATTATTTTGGCAGTTTCTGACTTTCATGGGTTTTACATTCATATTCTCTGTAATATGTAACTTTCCAAAATTATTTGTGTCTTTCAGAGTTGAAGATACAAGTATTCCAAGGTTACTAATAAAATCTAAGGTGTTATCAGCATAAAATCTATTAAAAATGTTATTGGCAATCTTACTGATAGAGTTATTCTTCAAAGTCACATGATTATTTTTGTCTGTTAAATCTTCACCTGGCCATTTTAAATGTCTGCTCTTTTTGGGCAGCAAATGTGGACCCAGCTGGTTCTCAATATCAGATGCTTTTTGGTAGGCATATCCTCTCTGTTCTTCATTAATTGGTATTACTGTTACCATCAGTATTGGACAATGTTGGCCACATATAGCATGGAGTCTGTCCAGAGAATCTTCTTCCTGAAAAGCACTTCTGTTAACATTACTGACATCAGTTGGCTGAGATTGTATAGGTTCAGCATTTAAAGGCCTTTCCAATGGATGCACTTTGTTATCAGGTAATCTAAATTCTACAGATGAAATCGCTGGAAAATTGGTATCAGCCTGTGTGGAAGTAGAACCTACCATGGCTGATGGTTTGATCTTTTCTGCAGGAAGGATCTTACCATTCCAGGTAGGTTTGCTTTTTGTATTTAACTCATCTTGAAAGGGTTCTGAATCACTATTATGAGGCATATTGAAGTAGTTGCAAACATTTTCAAGGGGCTTAACCATGTCTTCAAGTTCTGAAGAAGATATTTCATCAAGGACTGGGTACTGATGCAGATTGCCAAAGTGAGAGTATGGAACTTCATCACTGTTAGTATCAGCTGATGTTGTATCCAAATTACCATACATTCCAATCTGTTCAGGTGGTGATCTTCTTATCAAATGATTTTCTTTGAGAAGCCATTTGCCTTTATCTATCAATACTCCTTCCTCTTCACTAGCATGTATGCTAGGTTGACAATGTTGCTGTGGAGATTCCCCTAAACAGTCATTAGTACAATTTATCTCTTCTCTGTTAAGAGTAGATGGTGGTGTTGGTAAAGGTGTATTTTCTCTTCCTGATATAGTGTCATTTTTGTTTATGTTTCCTGGATATTCTCGTAATGGTAGTGAAGAATGTGAAAATTTCTCTGCAGAACAAGACAAAGGTTCTTGAGAAAAATAAATTACTTTTTCCCCCACTGCAGAGTGGAATCTTTCAGTATCCATTTGAGATGCTTTTGACATATAAGGAAATCCTTTGTGAAATTCAGGCTTAAATGAAGCTTCTGTCTTGCCATATAGTCGTTCAATAGTTCTTTTTACGTAGCCAGTATTATATTGTTTTTCAAGTACTGCTTCCTCCCCACTTTCATTGGTCAAGTCACTGGATGCTCTAAAGTTATATTCACTCCCTTCAGTATCTGGTCTGTACTCTGACCAGTCTGAAGTAGCAGGACTTTTTAAGCATTTTTTTAACTGGGAAGTGTCTGAAGACATTTTGTTCTCCAGTTCTTCTACTTGCAATTTTTGTTCTCCTTCGCTCATGTCACAATCTGTAATTTGCTTTGATTCATAACGAAATGATAATGGAGAGACTGTAGATAACCTCTCAGAGCTTTCCTCAGAAGTTTCTGCATCTTCTTTTTCATCCTGACCAGAATAATCCTCATTGTTATATTCTACAGAGGTATCAGCAGCTAGATTAAGTTGGGTTTGAGGTGTTTTGTCATTACCCAATGACTTTAGATCAACATCTTCATCTTCACTTTTATCAGTATTAACATGTATAATATCTTTTTCATCTTCTAACTCAGAAGTATCCTGATATAAAATACAATTTTTATCATTAGAAGTTACACTATGAGTGGTTGAGCTAGGTTCTACTGAAGTTTCTGACTCATCATTAGTAAATGATGTATCAGCAGACTTAACTTGTGTTTTTTCATATAGGCTATCAGGCATTTCTTCATTTCTTTCAGGAGTCTCCATAGCTGATGGAAGGCTACAGGTATTTGAATCAGTATTGGAATATTGACCATCTAGTTGTGTTTTAGGAACAATCAAGTCCAAGGTCTCTGTTTCTCTACAAAGATCCCTCTGTATCTCAAAACAGCTTTCTAATTCCCCAGATAGTTTTAGAGTTCCTTCAGAATTGACACTGTCCTTTGGTATACAAGGCTCAGCTAATTCTTCAGGTTCAAGCAGATGTATACCATTATGAATTTCAGATATGGGCATGTTCTGGTGGTAATGTGGGGACTCCTGCTTTTCAAGTTCCCTACTCAAGTGTAATAACTTATTTTCTGTTGATTGTTGAAAATGTGAGAAGACAGCCTTCAGCTCATCAGCTTTTTCTGTAACTGTAGTTTGTTTCAGATGTTGTAATTGTGTAAATATTTCAGAACAGCTACAGGCTGCTTTTTGCATATCTTCCGTGATTGTCCCAATCAAACTCTCTCTCATATTCAGTACAAGTAGCCAAGCAAGGAGAATGTTGGAGGAAGAACCAAAAGCTGAAGGAGAAAGATCTGAAAGGTTGCAAGCTTTTCCTAAACATCCACTATGATCTTTCTGGACACCAAGCAAAGCTGATTGTAGTTCATTGAGTAACATGCTAGACATGCAACTATTCTGAACAGCAATTCCAATTTTCTCATTAACAATTGTGCAATCAACTTGAACTGCAACTTCAGATTTATTTCTTTGACATAGGTTGGTATCTTGAATATCAGCTTCTGCCATCTTTTTGTCATTTTCCTGCATGTCATGAACTGACTGTAGCTTACCATCCTGATGAAATTCTGACTTTACTGAATACTCAGCCGCTTCCATTACAGTTGTATTAGCATGAATTAAAGACTCAGTTTGTTTTTCACCTGAATTCTTGGCTGATTCTTCTGAAGTTCTCAATTCGCCAATAGGCTTTAAAGTTTTTTTGGTGAGGTTATGTTCGACCAGATGGTTTTTTCCAGTCATGTGCATTTTATTTGTTATAAATCTTGTTTCTTGCTCTACAGAAATATTAGTATTTTCTTTAGGAAAACAACAAGCATTGCTATTCTCTACAGACCCTTCTTTTTTCTTTATGGGGGGTAAGACAGAATTTGATAAAGAGTTTTTCAGCCAAGACTGGACATAGTTTTCAAGTGAATGTTCACCAGTCTCCTCTTGAAAACCCTCCTGGTTTAGACCCTCTAGTGTAATGGTGCTCTCTGACATATATAACTTATTTGCACTTTTACTTAGATTTTTCTTCATTGCCTTTTTCTTTTTCTCTTTCTTTGATGGCGAATTTTCTGAATTATTCTTTTCATTTTCTTTTTCAAAGCTAAGATTCTTTGGCACTTCTGACAGTGGCTTTAAAGTCACTGATGAGTTAGGTGCCTGTTTGAAAGAATTGCTTGTAAGATGTGTGCCTTCTTTCTCAGTATTCAGTGTATCCTGACTCTGTTCAGATTCATTGTTTGAATTAACTGTCATTAGACCATCTTCACTTTTTGCAGATGAAATATTACTTCTTTTACCTGACTTCAATTTTCCTTTGGCCAACTTCTTGTTATTACTTCTTTTTTTATTATTAGATGATGATCCATTTTGTTCCACTGAATTCTGGTGATATAACTCATCTTCAGGACATATGCTTTTGTCTGAATTGACAGACCCATCATTGGTTTTCACAAAAAATTCACATTCTTTTTTCTGGGGCATTTCAGAATAATTATCCATAGCCCCTGTTGTGGAATCCTGTGTGATTTTTCTACTGACATGCATTTCCTCACTTTGAATTACCCCTGAAATTTCTTGATCTTTTTGATTTTCATATGTACCTTGCTCTAAAAAACTAGATGATTTTCTTTTCTTCTTCTTTTTGGTGAGAAATGATGCAGATTGGCTGTTATCAATGGACTGTGTTGTCATCAAAGATTCAGCCTGGATACTGATTTGATTCTCATTTTCAGTAACAGTAGGAAAGAATCCAGTTGTTGGATTTATTTTCTCAGTAGGAGCCTTACTGCATGGAGGTACCATCATCTGGCCATGTCCAGTACAAGCTGAATGCACTGAATCTTGAGAAATATCTATTAAATCAGCAACTTTGCATGTTATTTCTTCTTTTGACTGACACAATTCTGAATATCTAACAAAAGAACTCAGTGATCTTTTCATTTGTTTAATATCACATGACTTCTGAATGTGATCTGCTGAACCTGGCCGAGCTGTTTGGCAAATTTTTGATGATGGTGTGAAACCACTGATGTTAGTTTTGGAGGTTGATACTAAACTACTATATGCACCTTGTTCCACAGCTGATTTCTCCAATGTATTCAATACCAATTCCTCCTCATCAGGCACTTCTAATGTCTTCCTATTTGTGGTTTCTATTAAATCACTGCTTTTGTGGCTTACTTTAAAAAGCATTTCTTCTTTTATACTCTCTGAAGAAAGCTCTAATAAACCATTGCCAGTCATTTCACTAAACTTGGGATTACTGACACTTGATTTTTTTCTGCTTGAATGAGCTACCATGCAATACTCAGATGTTTTTTCTCCATTCTCTATTTCCTCACTGTAGGAAAACTGTCTTATTGTCTTCTCTTGAACCTCTTTCTCAGATACCAAGGTGACACTTTCAACTACTGCTTTCTTTTGCCTAACACGCCTTGGGCCAGGAGTGGGAGGCCTGTAAAAGCGAGGCCTGATATTTGCCTCAGGTACGTTGCTTATGTCTCGATCTGCAGAATGGTTCTGATCAGAGACATTACAATCAACAGTTTTTAAATCAGACTCTGATTCTTTGTCTGACACTTCTGCATTGGACTGCTGTAATGAGTCTTCTTCTTCTCTATTGTAGCTCTTTGGAAATGGAGTATCTTTTGGATTTACACATTCTGATGTATTTACATTGGACAAGCAGTCTTCCACATTCATTGCAGAATTGCAAATAGAGATATTTTTGTCATCAGAAAGGCCAGCACGACTTACAGTGGTTGTCCATTTAATGGTTTCTTCCTCTTTAATTTTGAATCGAACTTTCATTTCCACTGTGATACTCCCATCTTGATTAAGGTGAACAGATTTCTCAATGTCATCTTGATACTGTGCCACAGATAAGTCTTCACCAATAACTGACCGATTTCCTTCTATCCCATTGTGACTGTCAAGAACATATGAAGAATCTGAGTTGTTATCATTTGAGTTGTTATCATTGCTGGATCCTTTATCAGAAGAAACAGAGAATATCTGAGATCTTGAGCTAGAGCCTGTTTCAGTTCTCACTGCCAATAATCATATTGAAAGAACACAGATTCATTCAGTAGGTGGAAAGTAGAGAGGACAAATATCACAGATAAGGATCCAGATGATGAGACAGCAGACAGGGAACAAAGGAGGATAAAAGAAGAAAGGAGAAACATTAGTACTAAAGATCTTAATGAAGTGTGTTTATTTTACACACTTTGGTTTTTATTTATTTGCATTAGAAAGTACAGATAAAAATATGTCTAATCTTGCTTATCATTTAAGAACTTGTTTAGAGAGAGAAATATATGAATTTTCTAATAAACAATTAAACATTTAAATATTTTTCAACTTAATTTTACTTTACAATACGTTCTTTCTAATGCCAGAACTGTAGTCTAATTCGAAGCTCCAAAGCCTAAAATATACTAGATGATCTCATTTTATACTTAGTTGGGAGCTAAGGTTACCTTAAGCCTTTCAAGGGATTCATAGGCCCTCACTTGTTTGGGCTTCAAGCTGCCAGCTTTACTTCCTCTTCATACTTTAGTGATCATTAATATATCATTTCCTTTTAGTTCTTACAGTTGTACTAAAACACATCAGCCAAGGTGACCTTATATTTCTTTGGCCTTAACCTAACAATCTACAGTATATGATTAACTACTCTGCATAGTGTCATTGCCACATGAATAAAGGGTTCAGATCCACCCCCCTGGACTGACCTTCTATAAAGAAGTAAACATTTAAGTTCTTGAACTCCTTAGAAAACCTGAACTTAAATCATGACATTCTGAAACACATTTCTGCATAAGTACTGTAGACAATGGTGCAAACCTCAGTAAACCAATAAGGTTTACTGCAGCCCAAAAATTTGTTGGCATACACATTACATATTCCTACAATATGTTTTGATTACTCTGCAATAACTTGTCCTTTTTAAAAAATATATCTCACATCTCTCTCTAGTGGTTGTTGCTGAAAGATGAGAGATAGAAGAATGTAAGATAAAAATAAAGTTTTTCTATCTTCCATGATGCCCTCCAGGCGCACACAAAGGTGAGTGTTCCTGCCACTGCAAACTGCCACTGATGGCTAAATATATGAGCCATTTAATAGACAGGTTTCACTTGCAGAAAAAAACATTTTAATCTATATAATATTAACGCATCTAGATTGCTTGAATTTAAGCTTAGTTTATTTGTTTGCTTGTGTGGTCTCATGTCAAGACTTTCACTGTAATATATTACTTTTGAAGTTCTCAGGTTAAAGACAACAAGAGGGTTGTTTTTAACTCACTCTTTCTGTGACTGTGGTTAACTAAGAATTAGAATGGGGAGCTTATCAGATTCTCAACTCTTCACCTTTTCTACTGCTGCAACGTTCAGTCTGTCTCAAAACAAAATTTGGGTAGGATTTTTTTGTTTCTGCAGAACTTTCATTCTCAAAACGTTCTTATCCATTCTCTCTTGACTCATTAGTTTTGCTCTGCAAACAGGTCTCAGGCTGTGTAGATCAAAGTACATGAGAGCTGAGGAAAAGTAAAATTAATAGCTTTGTGGTGACATGATAAAATACAAGGAATATGAAAGAAACTCCTTCAAGTAAATGGAAGTCAAGTGTCAAGTTTACCATGGAAAATTCCAGTACAGTAACAATTACAGTGTTCCTGGGTTCTCCAGTACAGCATGAAGCTGTAGCAAGAGTACAAGATGCTTTTGGATTAATCAAGTTTCCCACTAGGCAGGACCTCAGCCCTACAGGATGCTCTAATGCTGAGAATTCCCACATGACCTAAAGCTCTGGTACCACAGCATCTTTTTCCCCTCAGCCTCAGGCTATTTGTCTTGCCCGGCTTCTCTCCAACAGCTCCTCATCTTTGATCATCCACTGGCCACTCCATACTCTTAAGGATCTTATCGATGGCACAACTCTGTGAATAATCAAAGGGAAAGTACATGTCCAAAGAACATATATCATAGCCATGAGGATATAGGAACAGATGACACTCTGTTTAGACAAAAGCAGCTTCAAAAACATGATGAATTTATGAGTAGACTGATTTTTTTGTCTATGTGGAACACAGGACAAGGAAAGAAGTGCAAATCATGACACGCCAAACCTCCATTTTATAAGGTAAGTTCTAAAAAATGAACAAAAGTTTCACTTAAGAAATACAGTCAGTTAAGAGCCTAAAGCAGCCTATGGTTTGTCTTCTACCTCTGTCATTATTAACTGTGACACCAAAACTTTAATAACAACAATCAAACAAATTAAAAAAAAATATACTCATAGATTTGCATCCATGTTCTAAGTAAGTCTGTTAGAAACAAAATATGCATAATATCTGAGTACTTAACAGAAACTTAGATTTTAAAAAGAAAATTAAGATTTTGATCTTTCTTAAGCTTGTAGAGGAGTCATACCAGATATAAACAGTTTCCATTGGTTTTCGGAATATCCTTGATCCTAGTAAGATTGCCCCTGTTTATGTCTTATGCCGAGAGAGATAAACAAATTAATAAAATACAAGCTAGTTCAAAGAACTTACTCTTTTCACTTTCTGACTTGGCATTTGTTTTTGGGTATACGCGATTTCCGATTCCAAGCAACCTAGCAGGACGTAAATACCCAAGAGATTCATAATTGCTTGGTTTAAAAGGCTCTCTCCCCGCTGCAACTATAGCACCAGAGCACAATATCAGGGCCTGAAGATTAGGAACCTGGAAAAAAAAAAAAGGTAACAGTAAATTTTCTGCCTGAGTAGTAACAAAAAGATAGTGTGAGATTTATCCCTTTCAAGCTTTAATGTCTTCACTTCTTAGTCTATACATACATTTACAACAGACTATTAAATATGTATCATGACACGGAATTATTTTTCTGCTCCTATAAGGCAATTCCTATTTCTGTGAGGGTATACCTTGTTATATAAATATATTGGAAAATTACTTCAAGAAGCAACTTGAATCCATATCAAACTTTTCTTATAATTTAAGTATTTGTATATGTCATTTTGTTTCATTGTTGCACAGTGACTGTTCACAACCATGAAATATGAATATACGTTTGGAAGAAAAATTCAGAATACACCACAAGCAGATGACCTGTATTTCCACAAAGGAATAGGACACAACCACCAAACAATATACATTGGACAATACCTCTGGAGGTCATGTAGTCTAATCCTCTACTCAAAGTAGGTCTGACTGGATCAAGGTGCTCAGAGCCTTGTCTAACTGTTTTGAATTTATGTTCCAATATATATTGCAAGATAATGCTTAAAAACTGTATTTCATTAACTAGTAAGTAATGTGGACAGTTTGCCAACCTAATACAAAATTTCACCGAATTAAGGGTAGAAAGAACACTTCCCTTGAACTCTTGGCACTGTGCATGTAATTCTCTTCCTAAACACCTGCCAAATGTAATTATAAGTGTTTTTCTGTGGCTAAAAACCCACTGAGAGATAAAATTGCATAAAACAGCACATGAGATTAAAATCTAGATTATTAGTGCTCGATCATCTGAGTTTAGAGGTATAGAACTTGTTCCAAGGTTTGAAAACTATAATAGGCAATCAGCTCTCAGACTTCCAAGTCATTAATGGCAAACCACTCTGCATTTGTGCAATGATAATAATATGTGCGGCTATGAGATGGTACTGATCATGTTTCTAAAACATTAAAAATCACAAATAAACAGCAATAAGCCTAAAGGAAGTTTCTGTGTAAATGCGTAAAAGTATGGAATTGGAAGAATGCCTGAAAGAGGTCTAAGGAAGAAAAAAAAATGGTTTTTCTTTTTGTTGAAAATAAAATGTCCTCACTTGCTTCTCTCTGATTGCAAGATTCCAGTATATTTCCTCGAAGCTAGTAGCCCTCCTGAAGGGGGAGAAGGCATAGGAAGGAAACATGAGATCCAGCACATCAGGTCTTGCACCAGGACCATGCTCCAAGACTATAATGGAACAATCACCTTTTAAATTTAAAGTAATCTAGAAGAAATCATAAAAAAAAAAAAATTGTCATTATTCATCCTTGTTCTCACCTTTCTGCCATCAGTGGTGTATAGTTTCGCAACTGGATATTGCATTAACTCACTCATATGATCCAGAAAGGCCTCAAATGTTTGTGTATTTTTCTTTCCCAAAACTATTGTGCGTCTAAGTCTTACATCTCCATTTTTGAAAACAATCATCTTTTTGGGAGTTGTTATTTTTCTTTCTCGGTGGCCAAATGCATCTTCATTCTCCCTTGCTAATTGTACAGCTCGACGACGAGCGCTGACAGGCCTGCTGATCTGCCAGGGCAGTGGCTTTTTGCTAGCCTGTTCCAGATTGATGGGCTTCATTTTCCTCTGATGGGAACAAATATAAGATTTTCCATCTTCAAGATCCTCCAAATTGGTGATGCTGTGTCTTCCTTTTGGTGTACTAATATTCCTTACTCCAAAAGGTAATGGGACCCGTTTGGATAAACTATCCAACAAGGAATCAAATGTTTTGTAAGACCGGCTATTAACAACCATTTTGATCCCATTAAACTGAGGATCTCCACTCTTATAGAAACAAATCCGTTTTGCCACAACAGGTTCGGTAACGTTGAAATGGCGTGTGGATAAACTGTGTTCGCTCTCCGAGGAGTTTGGCTGATTCACCGAGTAACTAGTTGAAGGTGTTTCACTCATTTTGACGGCAAACTGGAAGAAAGAGGAGATGGATGTTAAACCTTTCCTATAATAGTAATAATACAATCTTCATTTTGAAAGGTGCAGAAAAGAGGATTTATAAGAAACCAACAGCAGAAAGTTGTGCCAAAAATCATTGGATTTAAATGAATCCAAGCTGTTATCTCTAAATTCCACAAAGACTTCTATAGTGCTCGATTAAGTCAGCATAGCGCTATTTGCAAACATTCCCAAAACTCTCCAGTGTAATTTCAAATCTCTTATCATTTTGGTACAAGAGACCTGTCCTTAGAAGAAGGTGCTTTGACAGTCCATCCTTTCTTGAGGATGAAGACAACTAGTGAAGATTTTTCATATTTCAGATATTAGAAAATTCCTTGTTAGGAGGAACCAATTTGTGCATTGGCATGAGCCTTTTTAAGCCAAAAATAACAAAAATGAAAGACAATGCAATTCATTCTGATCTTATATGCTAGTTTCATACCAAGGCACATCCATTGGATTCAGAAATAACTCTTGATTTACTACACTTAACAAGGTCCAAAACTTGTCGTAGAGTGAAGCTGCATCATAAATTACAGATCATTTATTCATTATACATATCTACTACAACATTTACATTTATAGTGAGGTGAAAAAAGCACTCACCAAATAAGACATTTTTACTAAATACAGATACTATAATGACAATCTTTTAAATGACTAAAATAACATCTTAATGATTGGTTTGCTTTGACTGGAACAAAGGGTAGAAATGCCTACACAAATAATCAGCCTCAGGGAAAGATTTTTACTGAAAAGCTACATAACAGTCTTAGAGAATATTTTTGTCAGCAAAATAATATAAATTAAATTGTTTGATGATGTCACCTTGATATAGCTGCCATATCAATGAATGGAACCATCTCCTCAGACTACTATATATTTTTCTTAATCAAGCTAAAAACAGTATTTTGACTATTTTACTACTACATACATCCTATTCTGAAGGTGACGAGAAAATGTTATTTTTTGAGATAGTCAAGGTTCAAAAAAAAGTCGGATTTGACAAGATTTCATCTTACTGTGTTCTTACAGTTTTTCCAATAATGCATTGTTTCAGAATGGGTGCTTTACCTTCACTAGGTGTTAATAACTTTTTAAATGTTCATTATTTTGAACAATAATCAGAACACAGGAAGAACTGTCTCTTTTTAAGACATTATTTATGCTGTAAATTGTACTCATTCTACACACTAAAACTAAAAAATAACCAAACAGGTCTTCACTAGAAGGATGTACTCCAAGACCGATCTAGATAATCAAAATTCCATTTAAAATAAATAAATTTTTTTTTTAATTTTCTATTAAGTATTTAATTAAGAAATATGCCAGAAGAAATTTTCAAGGTTGGCTGCAGCAACTTATACAACCCAGCCTAGGATGGCTAGTGAAATGGCTTACTTTCTGTAGTAGGGAGGAGCTCCACTTAACTGAAATCACTGAAAGCTATAGTTGTTCATCTTTTTTGACGTTTCTATTCATTAGCTGCTTAAATTTTCATTGCACTTCTAAGCTGAGAGGTTAACAAGTGAGCTAAGACTGGGGACACAATTTGAACTGGCCACTTTATGCTTCATGCGTCATTCGGTTTAGACTGATATTCCTAGAGGAAGTTCTTAAGGGCATTTTTGCATTTTTGTTGCTAGCTGCAATACAAACTTTCCTGCTCTCTTTGCAGAGCAAATGCTCTACTCCAATGAAAGCAACAAAGACAGTAGCAGAGTTTTTAATCTTGACACTGTGGAAGTACTGAAATCCAAAACAAACAAAGAGTACACATATAAAGAAAAGAAAAATAATTTTCAATCCAAACATAAAATAATTTGAATTCACGAACTAAGAAACACTTTAGCAAAATATAAAACAATGGTAAAACAGATAGTTTCAGCAGAGAACTGATGGTTGTATAGCACAGCCTTTATGAATCCTTTCCATCATTAACTTTAATAATGGAAATTGTTTATGCATCTTTCAGATGCCTTAAAATTGCATCTTACAGATAGAAAACATTTTAACAATGAGAAATTGTTCAACTTATGAAGAATGAACAATTGTTCTTCAATTTATTGTAGAAGTTATTTTTTTTGTACTACAGGTCATCACACCATAATAGGTTCATTTCAACTTAAACATACTATCAATTCTAATAATTAAATTATATTATTATAATATTAAGAAATAGCTGATATTACATGATACAGAATGTCTATTAAGATATTTTGGCAAATACAATGTTAAGAAATTTATTACAAAAAAAAAAGCAAGCAGAATTGAATTCCTTTCCCTGTGTTCTGATTAAACAAAACCATTTATTCAAAGTTGATGCACAAAGCTGATAAATTTTATAAAGACACTAAGTGGAACACTTTGTTCTAAACACACAAGAATATGTCTAATGCCATAGAGCTAGTAAGAATTGCATATAATTTTATCATACTCACCCAGAGTCCTTTGTAAATAAAGGAGAGTATTGCTTGTTCTCAGAGATTTATAAATTGTACATGTAGTTGTCTATACCATAGGAAACAACCTCCTTAGTCTTATTCCAAGTACACTCAGCTAGAAAAAACATCATAATCCATTTGCTTAATCTCAGCTAATGTGAATCACCAGACCAGGTTCACCTCAGGCAGCCATTGTTTGGAGCAGAATGTCTAACATCTCATTCAGCAAGTCCTCTTATACGACTTTAAAAACTCTATTTACCTTTTAAGTATTTAATTTATATAATTTTCTGTTTACTTAAATTGCTCAAGAGACTAATAGAAACATATAAAATAAAAATGTGGGTGGGGAACGTAGGTCATTTCATCTATCTTTTTGTCAGAATAGTTTATCCTCCAAAACTAAATTCTTCAGTGATACAAATTTTTAATATGTTAAAATGGAGCTTCTACACTCACCTTCTGAGACCATCTATTAACTATCTAATTATTACCTAGCATTAATTCTTGCTTTTGTGCATTCATTTCATCAGGCTGATCCTCTTTGTGCTAAAGATTCTCCAAAGTTTTCTCTAGTCAGATATTACAATGAAAGTAGTTCCGCAGTTTCTTTCATAACACTCAGTAAAACATGACAGTTTGAAGGAGTTTTGTCATCCGTTAGGCATTCCTCATTTCATCATGTTGGAAAAAGGTCAAAGATTATAAATGTGTGTATACAGTCTATGACGAGACAGGAGCACTACGTTTAACTATACCTTAATTATACCATAAAGTGTGTTGGGTTTTGTTTTTTTCTTTTTCCAGTGGAAATACTATGTTCCCAGATGGTAACTGTTCCATCTAATTGCTACCAGATGTATAATCAGATTTGGTGCTTCTTTGCTTAATCAGGATTACATCAAGCTCTCAAAACTAGCTGTGTAGAACAGTAACAAAAACACTGCTCAGCAGACACTACCACTACATGCCATAATGGGTTTTTAACTAGTTTCCTTAGCAGAAAATGCAAAATTTATAGAAATATTAAAATACCACTTCAGTTCCACTTTCATAAGATGCATAGGTGCAAACATTAAATGATAACTTTGCACAGATATTTTTCTATAATGTTTTTAAACTAATATATTATTAGAATTATTTAGGCTCTTAAACTATCTTACCTAATGTATTTGTAGTACAGTCAGTATTCTGTTGTTTACACTTGTTCAGAACACGAACAAGTGCTAATTATATCCTGATGTCTTATAACTAATAACATGAATTTATACTGCAGTATTTAAAATATCGTTGCTACCACATTAGCTTTCCAGTGCATGCAAAGCCACCTTCAATAACCAGCTAATCCATAAGAAACTTCCATGATCACTATAATTTGAGATCCATAAGATAATACTTCTTGGATCTGGTGAAGATAGTAATCAAGTGTCACCATTTCACAGTGTAGAAGCCCCTTATTTCTTTAAGACTTTAAAGGCTTTCAAAGCTTCTGTCCACATATATGTAACTTAAAAGCTCCACTGTGTTCATTCCTGTACTGCAAACATTCCATATATCCTGAAATTATAGAAGAAATCGATTTTATACTAAAACCAGCATCAATAGAATTATGCTTAATTCAGACTTAAAGCTAACAAGCCACAAAAAATTTCACTGTCCTATACACACACAATCAATACACACACAAAAACACTTCTCATCCATTGATGTGGCAGCTTGACTGACATCCATGGAATTATTAAAATGATGTGATAAGAATTTACCCTTAATATTCAGAGGACGGTTGCTATTTTTATATAAACTATTCACAAATATAAACTGGGTAATATAAAATTAGTTCAGAAAATTTAAGCAAGAAAAACCAGGCCACATGAGAAACATATCAGTGATTAAAATTGTAACTGCAAGCAGATATACAATTTTTCTGACTTGTTGTCATTTTCAAGGCTGTTTATCTTCTACATCTTCAGTTCTAAGTTCTGATACTAAACATTGCACTTAACCTGTACTCAATATCTCTCTTGGTCTTATTTTTTGTAAGGGTTATTGACTGGTCAATAACTGAAATGATGACCACATAGTGAAGTTGTCACTAACCTTAGTTCTTACCTCTCAATGAAAAGAAAAGAGGAAAGCTCACATCTGGCTCTTTGTGAATGCAGTGCCAGGTAAGTGCAAAGGATCTACTCTAATCATCAAAGGCATCAGTGGAAGTTTTCCTTTTAATTCCCAACGGTGTCTTCTAGAAAGACAGTGGCACAGAGAAGGCTGTTTGAAGGTCCAGTGCCTGAAGTTACATTGCAACACCATTCTTTGAGGCAGAAATCCTAAGTCCAGCAACTTGAGCAAACACTTGGCCTGCAGCCCCTGGGCTGAACTAAAGCTCAAGTGGAAGTTTTCAAAGTCAAAATTTTCTAACTGACTCCAAAATTTTTTATAGCAGACCAGAAAAGTGCAACATCAAAATAACTGTAAAAAATATTTTTATCACTACTCTTTCTGATTTGAATTAATTATTCCTTTTCTACAGACTTTGCTTTAGTAACTGAACTGATTAAATGCTACAAGTACCTAAATATAACTGAGTAGTTTCTACCTTCTTCTACAAGTTTTCAGTGTTTCTCAAGACCAGCATCATATCAAGGAAACTAAAAAAATTTGTTGGCAACTACATTAGCATGTTTGCTTATATATTCCTTTTTCCTTAAAAGATAACAAGCATCTCCAGTTGAGATACATAAGCAGACTTTTCTGCAGTGTTAACCTGAGCCGGAGCAGAACCAGAGCGCTGCGTCATGTGGCCTTCCCTGCTTGGCAATCCTATGGCCCTTGAATGACACTCTTTGTTTAAGTCAGAGCCATATCAAGATGCAGTTGACACTTGAGTATTTTTATCATTCAAGCATGAGTCAGTTCTTTAGAAAGGGCGGTTGCTGCACCAGTTAAAGCTATTACCGTTGATCTCATGCCCCAAGAAAACGCTGATAGCATGCCTTATATTTCCAAGTCCCTTCAACCTCTTATACTTCTGGGGTTTTTTAATTAAACTGCTCAGTAAGGTACAGAACTAGGAAACTGCTATCAAGCTAAAAAGGAAATTATCACATTAGAAGCAGGGCCCTGGGTCAAGCTCCCTTCAGTGTGTCCAGCCTGTTTACATCCTTTCCAGCAAAGCCTTCCAGAAAATGTGCCACTATTAATATGTTACTGCTGATAAGATTTTGGACCATCGCACTGCAACAGCATTTTACTGTTTGATATACATGAACTTCTTATCAAGTTAATCCCCACAGACTTTTATTCATTAAATTCTCCAACAGAGATTTGATAACCAACAGCTGAGGATGCAAAAAGAGGGGGAAAAGAAGTATGCCTCTGGGGAGGGAAACAAAACAAAACCAGGGCTGTGCTTTTAAGAGTTCTGCCTGGATGGTTATTGTACTGCAAAACTCATGTCTAAGATGTTCTGGTTTTTGACCACCACCATTTAATCAAATCTGAACACTCATTTGTGTTCAGAAGACAGATTCCTATGGGAAATCTCCGGTCTTGCACAAGTATAAATTGACCCATCATCTGTCATTGGGTTAGAATTTAATTCTGGAGTGTATGGCCTATCTCATAGTTAAATGCATAACCATTCTCAGAATAGTTTTTCTTATTTTCTTGCCGCAGATGAATTTAGCCATCTACACTTACCTTCTGTTCTGTAATATGTACTAATTGAAGGGAAGGATCAGACACATTCTCAGTTTGAGTATGGGCATCTGAAAAAAGAGCCATCCTAGAGCACATTTTTATTTATATTACATCTACATAATTGACTGCAGTGATATGTGAATGTTTACACAGCATCTCCAATTCTTTAAACTGGAAAAAGACTAACCAGAAATTTTTCCATATCCCCAGTTTTCTTCTTCTACATTTCAAAATTTCTATTCTCCTTTGAATTTGTCTTCCTGACCCTCCCAGCCTTTTCACCAAATCCATATCGCAGTCTCCTGTGTACTGACCTTAACACATCACAGTTTGGAAAAAGATTATGTTACAACTAATGGTAGATCTAATTGGTTCTCTCAGCTTATTAAAGATTGACTTCTTCCTGTATTAGTTAGAAAATTCCTATGTGAACCTTAATGTTTTACTGAAAATTTCACTCATCAAAACCACCATGTTTTTTTAATGTTTTAACTTCCTTGTATTTCTTACCAATCAGTTAATTTATAACTATTATTCACTGCACCTCCCAAAGTGCATGGTCAAAGAAAAGGATTAAGCAAGCAGCACAGGAGTTCCCTGGTCAAGATGTTATCAGCATACCTTGAAATTTAACCTCATGTGCCTCAGTTGGTCCACTTGAAATTGCACACAATGGTCTTGCATGCAATTTCCTATTTTGTAGAGACATTGTGAAGCATAAGCTAAAAATCCTCCTGAAGCTCCAGCAGCAAAAGTGACTGTGAGGGACAGATCTTTTGGTTCCTTCTGGAGGACATCATAAAAACTTTTGCTAGGATCTGGTCTTATTTTCTTGATGGAGCTTAAAGATTGTTTTCAGAGTGATTGAGTGAGTTCATAAATTGAGGCCAAAAAGGGAAACAGACTAGGCTTGAATGCATTGTACAGTTTTGCTTTCTACAAAGTAAACATTTACATCTTCAAACCCCTTCTCTGATCTGCTGCCTACTCCTGTACATGCCCAGGTTCATGAGGCTCCCAAATTGTTAATAGTACAGCATTGCTGCTGGGCACGTGTACAACTATTCCAGCTCTGACAACACTAAGCCGCTTAATGTCTTAGCTTTGGTGCAATGCACAGCTCATCGCTGCTTTGCCGATCTTGCCTGAAGAAACCAGACCATGCCCTCTTACAGCCCAGGCAAGTCAGCTGTTGCTGCCCTCCATTCCTCTGGTAGTTAAAGAGCTCTCTTACCAGTCCAGAGATCCAGTTCCTACCTGATTTACAGCAAGGATTTGAGTCCATATATCTCAGCCCTCAAGACAGTGAACTAGCCCAATGCTCCTCCTCCTGTCTCGGTTCTGTGTAAGAAAATACTGAGTAGTGTAGAACATCTAATTCCACAACAGACCTCAGAAAGTGCAGTGGCAAGACACACCTAATTTTAAGCCTGGGTTTAGATATCAGTTTCTTTGACAGACATGGAAATAGTATTAAATACAGACCCCAACCTAAAGACTCTGTATCTGCCCAGGATTCAAGAGACAAAATATCTAACTTTAACCTGAGGGTGCCTGGAGGAAATAACCTGACCACTTCCAGTGCTGTAACACTGTGCCTGAATCCCCAGTACAAGTCCAGCCCACTCAGTTGTGTTATTGTAGGTACAAAGCAAGAAGATCTGAGAAAATACAGATACTACTGAATTAAATTTGACTGTTCTACTTGAGATACTAGATGTGAAAAATGGACCTGAATGTGTGTTCCTACAGTCAACCCTGAGTTCCCACAGTGAGTTTTAAACCTGAAGACAAGTCACCACTTCTGGTATGGTAGTTCTCTAGGACACTTGGCTTTGCCTTTTCTGCATTTACTCACACTTATATACAAATAAGTAGATATTTCAGCATATACATATTTATATCTAAGTATATGTAAATACACAAACACACACACAAAGCTCTACTCAAATATCTTCAGTTATTTTAATCCTTTGGATTAAATTGTCATTTTCCAGTGTCTCACTTGCATATTCTCAGGCTTCTTGCTTCCCTTTCATTTTATTTTTGTTTGGAAGTATGTTCCTCTAAACTCCCTCACATGTAGAACAAGTATTTTATCAAAGAGCATTATACTTACATTGAATTTTGAGATGCATGACTTGCTTTTTTCTTCATGAAGTCATCCAGTCTGTATTTCTGCACTGTATTTTTGTCATAGTACCAATTTCTAATCTCAAATAGTACCAAATATCCACCTCCTCCAAAATTAATCAAACTATATTAGCTGTTATCACAAAAAAAATTCCATATATCAGTCTTTTCATCAATCTAAATGAAGCCTCAAATATTGACTGAAAGTTATACATAAACAAAATGGTACTTACTACTTCCTTTTAATTAAATATTCAATAGTAAAACTATGCACTTTTAATTTAATAAAATACTTTTCTGTTTATTTCATTAATTCTTAATTAAGTTATAATCAAATTGCAAAAAGCCATAAAAAAGTATTTGCAAGTAGGAAGTCTGTGAGGTGAATACATGACCATACAAATGGTAAAAAGTACCACTGCTGTTTTCAAGAAATGCTTTTAGTACAATAAAAGAAAGTATTTAAAAGTTTTTTGTGTGAGGAACTGAAATTAGACTAGATAAAATATTAAAATTTTTATTATTTTTAAAAAATGAAGAATGTACCTTGGCAAAGCTAAAGAGTAAGTTACCCACTAATATGTTTTCTATCTCTTCAGCACATTTAGCCAAATCATTTACTTTGTGCTTGACACAGACAAAATCAAGTACATATAATTTGTAATGGAAAGGATCTGTTCATTTCCCCACTTGATCAGACTGAACCCCACATTGATTCTTGTGGTCATTCTCTAGTGAAATAAAAACAAAAAGTCAAGAAAGAGCAGATGAGTTAATTCAGAAGAACATATCACCTACCACCTACCATTAAAAACTGAGAGGTCAGTGATGAAAAGGCCTGGCTGTCAATAAAGATTTATAATGTTTCTGCTTCTGCTGCTCCACTGCAGCAGAAAGTTGATGCATTTTCAAGCTTCCTCCCTCTTACTACTATTATCTTTCACTTAAGACAAACAAAAAAATCCTTTCTCTCCCATCAACTGTTAGATTCTTCTTCTTCTCAGTTGTGCCAAGCAACAGGGCAAGAGGCAACACATAGGAAATGAGGCACAGGACTTTCCATCTGAATATAAGGAAGAACTTCTTTACTGAGCAGGTGACCAAGCACTAGAATAGATTGTCCCGAGAAGCTGTGGAGTTTCCCTCAATGGAGATATTCAAGAACCATCTGGATGCAATCCCATGCAATGTGCTCTAGGATGATTCTGCTTGAGCAGGGAGGCTGGACCACACAACCCACTGTGGTACCTTCCAACCCAACCCATTCTGTGATTCTGTGAATGTCACTGCATGTGAAAAGGAAGTATGTTCAGATGCTCCACACCCCTTCAGGATACAGCTGCATTAAATCGTGTTATTCTCTGAAGTGTATTCATGCTCTTATCTTCACTATACTGAATATTGAACAGTATCTATTTGCACCCTATTTTCTAAATTTAAAAATATGACAATTCTAATTATTTAACTTTTGTGTTATTGTCCCTTAACTTCTTGACCATTTCAAACACTAATTAAGAAAAAATACTCAGATTTTCAGATCATACTGAAGGAAAATAATGTTCTTATGTAGATCTAACACTGTCTAAAGGGATGTTAAATTGGAGAGATAGATGAACTCCTGAAACCTTTTGGTAATGATGGCATAAAGGCTTGTATTATAATGATAAAGAAGGTATGATTTCTAATCAAATATTGGCCATGCTTCCATAAGATTTTAAAGGCATATCTATGTAGTTATACTTTTCTTCAAAAGAGCAGAGGCTGACACTTTTTGCAGGCACAGACATCTCTGTCTTCAGAGAGTCCGAAAACAGCACAAGGCCTTAGAGAATGAAAAAAAAATCTGCAGAAATACAAAACTGTCTCCAAAGCAACCTCTACTTGGAATCATAATCCTCTTGGCTTTCACTTAGAATGTGTAAAGAAAAAAAGCAACTTGCAAAAAAGTTACTTGAATGTTACTGAAAGAAACCAGTATTTGCAAAATCACCTCTGCTAAGGTCACTAGCCAAGGTCAACCCAAGGCAATCTCTCCAGTGCCATGACAGAACAACAGACCCTCCACACGGAGCACACAGGCAGGCATGGGCTCTGAAGCTCTATCTCAGCAGATAAGCAATCCTTGTGGCTTCAAATAAATCACAGGGAACAGCTAGTGGAAAGAGTGATGTTGGATAGGTCTCTTCTCATGTTTTTCTTAGGAGACTGCCACAGGGAAATACTCAGATGCTGAAGGATGTCTGTTTACTTAGAAGAGACTGATCTAAAAAGAAGTGACATACTATAATCTGGTCACGCGAACTCTCTCTAAGCAATTAGACTGTCTTCTTGCTTTAATGTTATTTTAGGCTTATTTTGTTTTTGGAAATAAGACTTGCTCCTTGAAAAACACAGTATATGCTATGCCACATCATACACGCACTTATGATTATTTCAGAGACTATTGTAACCATTACATCATTTTTGTAAGATGTATAACTTCAACCTGAACTGAGCTACTCTTTTACCTTTTCAAACTGCAGCAAAAAAGAGAATGTAATAGACATTGTTCAGAATGTATTCTGGATACTCTGAATTATTTCCCTTCAGAAACACAGAAGCAATGAAGGTGAAAAGTAATTTTTGTGTGACCCCATTTCAGGGCTAAAAAACAAATTTTCATTTAGATACTTCTTTCTTTTTATTGCACTGATATTCCCTAAATTACAATTTTTTGTAGAATTTTCTGAGTAAAAATATAAATTGAGAGGCAATTCTTAACATGCCTGGAGTTGTTTATACTTCAATAAATAAAAAGATACTTGTTTGCAACTGAAAAAAAAGCTCCCTATGACGATATAACCTAAAATAGTTGAAGAAGCAAGAAGGTAAGATGAGAAAGTGATAAGTAATAACAATATGTTTGTAGACTACCAAAGGATCTGATTCAAAATAGGCTCATTTTTATTTGCGAGAACGATTTCCATCTACTTGGCAAACCAATGTGCTAAGCAAAAACCATACCCAAGTACCCTCCACACATGTATGCATATACATGCACATATCCTGGCATAAAAAAGGTAGGGTGGGAAATATATTCCTGCAAGGTAGAAGTAAAAAGCATTATTCTCAAGACTGATGCACCTTTTAGTCACATCACAATTATCCCTCACAGCAGAATACAGATAATTTTCCTCAGGCTGTTTTTAAGTGAACCTAATGATGGATTTCTCTGGGAGACCAAGTTAATATGAATGCAGCTCAGCTACAAAGTTCTTCTCACAGTCATCCGAAATTTCTCTTTGTTGCCTTTACAAACATTACCTGTGTACTACCAATTTAGGAGTTTCATCAAATAAGTATCAAACAGAAAGAAAGACTAAGAGGATCTGCTTGGGACCGACTGTATCCCCCACCATCCCTCACTATATTGCTTTGGGGATGGGTGGCAGAATGTGGGGAGGAGTGAAAATGAGCCTTGAAGAGGGAGAGGAAAGATGCTGTTTTATTGTTTGTATTTGTTTCTCGCTATGTGAAACTATTTTCATTGGCAATACACTATATTCATTTTCCCCAAGTCAGGGCTGTTTTACCCACAGCAGTTTCTCAGACTTTATCACAACCCACCAGTTTTCTCATCCTATTTTCTTCCCCTGAGGAGGAGTGGGTGAGAGGCTGGGTGGGCATTTGGCCCTTAGCAGTGGCTAACCCACTGCTGCTCCCAGGAGAAACACAGATCCCTGAATTCAGAACTGCATCTCCTCACTTGTGCAAGGCATCTAGCTGAAAATCAGCTGTTTGGTGCAAATTACTGCCTCATAAATATTCCTTTTTTAAACACAATGCCTTTTAGCAGCAGATGTAGATAAGAGACAAATACAGCTGAAAACACTTTTTCCTTTAGTTATCTTCAAAGGATTCAGAGCTAAAATCCTCATCCTTATAATACTAAGTCTTTAATCACAGCAGTATATCCCTTGGTACTAGTGGATTTCATACAACCGATCCACAAACTGGCACAAACTGTGTCCTTTGGCCAAGTAGTCTCATTCAAGTAAGTTAAACTAATACTGTAACGGAGAGGTTTGGACTCAGAAGAAATACAGTTCAATGCATTTCAAGACTTGAAACATCTGTTATTTTGGTTTTTTTTTTTAATTAAGCTCTCAAATGCTTTATTCTGCTATTTTCTAAGTGAAATTTCAGTTCTTTTGTTTGAAGACGCTTTTATTTTCAAAATTTACCATAAGTTTAAAATGGTAAAATAAGAATAGATCACAATCAAAATAACATATCATATCATTTAAATGAAATATTTTGAACTGATCAGAGTTTTTTCTTCTTGTTTGGTGTCAAATTTGGTTTTCTTCCTCTTTAGAGATTTTAACCCTGGCTTCACTGAAAATGAGAAAAAAAAACAAAACAAAACTGAAATCTCAAAAATGCTTGCATTATAGGAAGAGGTCATAATTAGAATGTAAAAGTACCACTGGCACTATGATCACGTCTTAAAAAGTAAATGTTGTTTTTCCTAACATTTAAAATTAGGAAATAAAAATTGCATACCTGGGAGTGTTCCACATGGCAGCTGACATAAGTTGACGTTACTACCCTAATAACCCAGGGACTTAGATGTGTAGTAACAGAGATGTTCAAAAGAAAGAGATCAAACATTACTCAGTACTAAAAGTACTTCAAAATTATTACAGCACATTGTCAAAGATTTTTTACACTGATAAACAGTAATGCCTCAATACAAAGTACATGTCAAATTGCTCCTTCAGTATTTTCCTCTTCACAACAGTGTCAGTAATTAGCCAATACATTTTAATTAAAGAGGCAGCTTTTAGCTTTTTCTATTTAAAGAAAATCAAGTTTAAGTTCACATGGAGTTACTGCAGAGCAAATATGTATCCATCAAAAATTACATTTAGACATTACATTCTGCTCAGTTCAGTATTCTAATGCAAAGTCAATGGACAAATACAGAGAGAAAAATGCTTGTCCCAAAGTTTATGATGAAGTAGTAGCACTGTATTACCTAAGGCTTTTGTTTTGTTATTAGTGTCCTAAAGTAGAAACTCCTGTAGCATAATTAAATATTCACAAAACAAAGGGTTATATCAAAACAAGCTGCCTCATAGGGACAGGAGAAAAACCCTAAGAGATCTACAACGTGAGAGATCAACCCCTGTCCGTTCTAGGGAGGCAGAGCTAAAGTGAGTTAATTTCAGCAAACAGAAATGCTGATGCAAAATACATATAAGGAAAAGAAGCTCATTTGGCTTCTCCTCCAATCTTTTGCTGTTTCGTTCTAAAAGGAGAGATTTGAGTAAAATAAATTATACCAACAATGAATTTGGCCTAGTGCTTTCAAGAGCTATCTGTTAACAACTAAGATTAAGACTGACTTGTTAAAGCATAAAGTTTGCAATATTTGTGGAATGCTTTCTATTGTAAAATGCTCTAGGTTGTACAATGCTCAGACATATTTTCTTTCTCAGCTCCCACTTCTGGCAAAGACAAACTTCAAAACATATAAAAACATATAAATCATATAAAACATATAAATTTAATAAAGAATTACAGTTGTTTGTTATTCTGCATTTGCTCATATTTTCTATATTAAACTGACAGGATACTAAAAAAGGGGTCCCTTTGAAATATATAAAATTATTTGTATCACTTAGGTCCATCAAGATATTTATAACTGATGACAAAATTTGCTCCTGTGCTACAACTGACTAATACTGTCCCCACCCATAGGCCTTTTGCAGCGCCTCTTTTCAGTTTCTCTTTGATGCCAGAGCCTTATCTATGAAACAAACCCAATTTCCAGACAAAAACTGGGAAAAGATTAGCTCCCTCCCTGCTGAGATAAATCACTTCCCAGTGCATTCACTTGCAAACTTCAACATTTTTCATATGGTTTTCACTCTGACTCAGTCTGTAAAGGAATGTTGGCTTTAAGAAAATTAAGACTTCTGTGACACAAACATAAAGCTCCAGCTCAATTTTCAGAAGTGATTGGTAGTGTTATTCTTTAACTACACATAAATGCAAACAGTTGTTTACTTATTTCACATGAATGATCATATTGCTTTTGAGCCAGGCAATAAAGGTAGAAAAATAAACTTTTTACATGTGTTCAGATTAAGTTGATAGTTAAACTTCAGATGATTACTTTAGAAACTCACGTTGTAAACCAGGAAATATATTTATGATTCTACATGTGAACATTATAATGCAAACACAGATCTCACATGCTTCTGGAAATATACCAGCTCTCCAGCACCCAAGATCCCAGTGCAGGCCCCAACTACTACAAATGCTGTGCAAATTCTTGCTTTATAAAGGCAGTTACAGTCATTCATTACTTCAAAATACATGTAAAATCAGGTTAGAGCATAAAGTCAAATGCACTGAATTACAAATATGGAATAAAGAATATTGCTTTTCCTTACAATAAAAAAAAAAGAAGTACCAGTTAATCTTTTAATATCCAGACTAAATTACCTGTATATCAAAACCTCATTTATTTGTTACAACTGCTTCTTGAAATGTATAAACAAGCAGATATTAGTGTCCATTCATATCATTATAAACAGACCATTAAGGCACAGTTTGCAAAGATTTTGATTTGGAATCACAAAGTAGCTGATGTTAGAAAATGCCTCTGGAGATCGTCTAATCCAACCCACAGCTCAAAGCACGGTCAGTCAGAGCAGGTTGCCTAGAACCATGTCCAGATGGCTTTTGAGTATTTCCAAGGATGAAACATCACTGTCTCTGAGCAACCTGTGCCAGTGTTTCACCACCCTCAGAGTAAGAAAATTTTTACTTATGTTCCAGTGGAATTTCCCGTATTTCAATTTGTGACCATTGCTCCTATTTTTTATACTAAATACCATCGAGATGAGTTTGGCTCCATTTTCTTCATTCCCCACCCATCAGCTATTTATATGCACTGACAACATCCCCCTGACTTTTCTCGAAGCTAAACAAACCTATCTCTCTCAGCCTCTCTTTAAATATTAGATACTCCACCAATCCTTTAATCATCTTAGTGACCCTTTGCCAGACTCACTCCAGAATGTCCAAGTCTTTCTTGTACTGGGAATTGTTGTTATTTTTACTTCTATCTTTAGATTTGGAAATATTTATTTTCACATACTAAATATCTACTACAGCAGAGTAAACTTTGTTCTTAGGATTTTTATCCTCATAAACTGCAGAAAAGGCAACCAGTACAATTCTACTGCAAAAAGTACCTAGGAGGGGAAAAAAATTAAGCAATCCCACCAGCACGGCAGATTCCCTGCTTTAAGGCATTCACTTGTTCATCTACATCCAGGTAGCACTGTAGAGGTAAAATCATATTTTCACATGCCCTTTTCTTCACCATTGTATCAGACGAGGGTCAAGGTGTTAGAGCCACAGAAATAGTCAAAAAGCAAAAGCTCCCTCTAGGAAAGGGAGGAGGACAGATTCTTCCTCTCCGTAGCTGCTGGAGTTACCCATCAACAACTTTGCACAGAGTGACACTGGACAGAGGATTTGAATGCAAAGATAGACATTGGTATATGAGAGAAAGAAACTTGTGTACTGACTAGTCAATTTCCAGAAATACAGATAATCCTTTCTAAAATTCATTATAATCCCTAATCACACAGCAAGTAAACTAAGGTACAAACGGCACCAGCACTTGTTTTGAGTTTTATTGGCTGGAGGTTTTAGCAGACTAAATCATCAATTTAGATCATTAGATATCTAACTTATGCTCACTCACAATTTTTAACTCTGCAAAAAGAAAGACAAGGATAGGCTTTGTCATGGAATATGTTTGTGTAACAGCTGTTGGAATTTAAGGACCACAGAGCACAGTCTGAGAACAGCAGCAAACCTGTGACCACAAAAGCTGTGTCAGAACCTGAATAAATTAGTTCACTGGTTTTCCTCTACACTTGTTATTTTTGAAGCCATTGTTAAGCAGTCTTCAGGCAACTCTCACAACACTTTGATGGTCATTTCTCACTGAAATAACTGCAGTGCCAGCTCTTAAAGGCTGGTGTCTGAGCAGGTAACAAGGTTAGTGAACGTTCAAATCCTGGATCTGTTAGTTTTGGAAAGACTAATCAGACAGTGAAGAATATGCATCATCTAGGTTGCTATGTGTGTGCTACTTTGAAAAAAAAGTTATTTATCTGAACACAAGTAAGCCATCTGGCTTAGTGGGGACTCTCACTGGTTATGAAATAGTCACACTCTTATTTGTTTGCATTTTACCATGGTAGAGAGGCCAGTAGTTTAACGTTACAACCTAAACTACAACATATATTTTCATTTGTCTACAGGTCACCTATTGTTTGATAAGACATGCTTTTAACAAAACCTTATGTCTACCTAAAAGCAAGTATGGAAATATACTTGGTATTTCTCATTCATCAAGAGAAGAATGTTTGTAGCCTGGTATACCTAAAGTGAAAATTAAAGGGTGACAAACTCTTAAGTGATTAAAGCCTAAGGTTAAGTCAGGCAGATCACATTCAATCTTCATCTTCAGCTACTATAAAACTTAGCATGAACTTTCTAATGTAGCAGCTCTCAACAACATTCTTTGTCCCCTGTCCAAACTTTTAGAGATGTTACACTGCTCAGACTTCCTGTAGAAAATGCCTTCCACAGTTTATCCATAGTAGTGTTTGAATGCTTTTTAATTGCAGAAAAAATTAAAAAGTATTTTTTTTAAAAACAAATTGACATCTTTAGGAAATAAATGAAGCTCTACACCATGTCTGGCTTAACTCTTTTAATAAAAATGCCAAAATGCAAATTCATAAACATTTTCAAAATTCAAAACCAAAATTAAGTCAATGGTGAATAACCAGAGTTAATATTATGCAAAAAGACAAAAGTAAGCAGAAATATTTACATTCCTGATCTAATTGTATATAACAAACTTATAAAGCAAGTTTCTTAAACCAGATGAATGAAGTTGTTAAGTGGGAGAAAATTACACAGTTAGCAGACAGCATATTCTGTTTACTAAAGTAGCACATGGAGTGTGGCTCTAAAAGTACAATATCTTAAACAATGCAAAAACTATAAAATCCTTTAATCTAGAGTTGTTCAATGCACAAGAGAATCCCCTGTTCAAGAGATTCTTAGAGGCTGATAGAACTGTTCTTTAGAAAATAATTGCAACTTAGCTTGATCAGAATGAGAAAATTAATTTCTAAAACTTCATAAAACTATGGGGTTGTAACCCTTAGTTTTTGCTAGAACCTTTCTTTTCTCTAAATAGTGACCTTTAAAAGAAATTTAGGTACCTGGTTTGAACAGTGAAATACATTGTTTGAATAAAACCCTAAAACCCTCAGTACGTTCCTGCAGAGACCTGAGGTAAAAATACATTTTAGAATGAAGTGTAAATATAATGTTGAACATATTTCACTGGCTCTTCTATTAGAACAAAACACGATTTTGTTCTAAATTTGTCAAAATGTACTCTGTGAATCTGGGGACCTAGATTATACATCAAAATAACACCTTTGCTGACAGAAGAGACTAACAGAAGATGCAACAGTAGATACTCATTTAGATCAGGACCAAAGCTTTCTCACATTGAGAAGATCACTGCTTTATAAGAGAATCATCAAGAGAACTAAAAGACAGACTCAAAGCTGAATTATTTTTATGATGAGTGGGCCTGCATATTGAAACAGTTAGGAAAAGTACAACATTTTTACTGCTTGGCAAATGTAAATCACTGGGAAAAAAATCTGTATCACAGACTTACTGTTTTCAACTGCAAGTGGTAGGTATAGAAGTTGTGGGAGGAAAATATTTTAGTATGTTGTTGTATTGTCCTTGGTCTTCTCAGTCTGATTGTTTTCAGTTGATTTTTATACTCCTGATGACTGTTCTTATTGAGGCACAGAAAACATTCATGGTATCTTTATGGCATTAAAAAGATAAGGCCCAACATCGAATTACCTACAATCGACTAAATTAATGTATCACAATGAGCAATGATGATATGAAACACAGCAGAGTGTGCTTTGTCAAAGGGGCAGAGGAGGCACATACAGAACAGAAATTGTGTGGAACGTTCTGCTTTAGTGGAAGGTTACTCTGAAAGGCTGCTGCTGATGTGCCATGTTTCAGAGATCTAACTGTGTGCTGTAGAGGGGATCCCTTAGATAGCTCTACTTTGACATGTAGTTTTCAGAAATCCTTCAGCAGCAGAAATCCTGGGTCTGTGGACAGACTAAAAGAAGCCGGTTGGGTCATCTGTCAGCAATGAAACCTGGGGGTGGATGAAAGAGGGTTGTCTTTAAGTCATTGGGATAAAATACCAAGGACATTCACAGCAGCAACACCCAGTTTATGTGCTATCTTATACCAGGATGACAAAACCAAGGTTTTCATCTTAATGAAGAAAAAATCTTTGAACTTAAAACATCTGGGGTTAAGCCAGAGCAAAAAACAGTGGCTCTTGACTGTTGCCTTCCTCCCTAAGACTCCGACCATTGCCAACAAAGTCTTAGAGAGAAAGGCCATGAACATAGCACCTACAGATACTTTCTTTGGCCCATTTAAGTAGCGAAATTCCAAATTCTGAGTGGCATCCTAAGTCTGGGTTGCTTACAGACCATAAAGTTCAACAGTTGTTGATGAACATATTCTCCATTAGCCTTTCCTTTTCCCTTCCCTTGTCTGTTTTATACTTTTGAACATCCATAACAGCAAAAATTTTCACAATTTCAAGTCTGTGGGAAAAAGAAACAACCTTTTAAATTTGCTGCATGGAAGCTACATTGGCCTAGTTATGAGACATAATAATTAATTCTCAATATAATTCCTGTTTGACTTTTTTCTCACTCATTCCTTTTGGCTATTTCTTTTCCTCTACTAAACCAGCACAACACAGATTAAGTTAGATTTAAGAGCTGAACAGACCACCAATTACTCTCCGATACAGTGAAGAATGTACCACCATCATGGTTTATCCCCAGCCAGCAACCAAGTGAGCTGCTTGCTCAGTAAGATCAAAGACAAATTAAATGGACCAGAAAAGAATTCTTGAAATGTGCCACTGAATGCAGTAACTTTTATGAAATCTAGAGAATTATGGCCACCATAACTCAGAAGAGCTGGACAGACACAGAAAGGGTATAAGGAGGATTAAAACTTTTTTAAATGTTATACTCTGATTTAAGTGTCTACAATAATGCTGCATGCATACCTTCAGCTTTTTGGGAAATACACTCTATTTTACCAACTGTTTTTAAGCTATCAGCAGGTACTACTTCCATGTGCTCTCAAGTTTTGCCTTGTTCGTTTTGCACTGCCTGTTTGGACTGTACATACAACATGTGCCTGTTAGAAACAGGATGAAATTCTAGAACTATTTACTCATTTGAAGCATTTAATTAATTAAAACAGAGCTTGGTCTTACAGTTTTTATATAATCTATTTTTTTTCATAGTTCTATTGTAACAACATGTTCCTCGCACAGCAACAAGTACTTTTCTGTGCTGTCATTCAGGTAAAATCTCATGGATGGCAATTTGTGTCACTGAATATTCTACATCTGACTTGACAAGTCATTCCCAGGCGATCTTTATCACATATCAGAACACAAAATGCAATCACAAGCTATATGGCACCAACAGTGCTCCAATGTTTAGTTTGCCGTTTCTAAGGATACTATTTATTTTACATGTGATGTTGACACAAGTGATACCAGGGCAGTAGAATATGTGCAAAGAAACTAAAAGCACACGTTGCCACAAACAGACCATATGCTTCAAGAAGGAGGGGCTCATTAAGGCATTTCTAAAGGGTTATAACTGGACAAATAAATTACTTGCTTTTTGATGTGCAAATAAAATTGCTTATATCACAGGAAAAAAAAAAGATAATAAAAGCTGAGAGTGTGTTTTGCTACCATTAGGTTAGTTAAGACAAGCTCAGCACTTTAAACATGAATATGTCTATGTCATTCCCCTTAGTATTAGCAATCTTCCCTAGGTACAACCAACAAAAGTAAAATACATTTTCCTCTTAAGCATATCCGTGAGAGTTACATCCACGTAGCCACTGCATCTGCAGTCCCAAGGCAGGTATGACCCTCATGAGAGAATTTGGAGTCTCCAAAATTGTTTGTCTTTAAAGGCAAACACAAACTTGCTGTGTTTATACACTCAGCTTTGAGATGTATGTCAGCTCCAAATCTATCTATGCATAGCATAACTGGAGCAAAATCAAAATAAAATTGTAATGCTGAATTCATTTCTGCAATAAGACAGGTCCATACCATCTCACATCCCAGTAAAATGAATTCACTACTGCCTATTCTGGAGTGATTCATGGCTTTTCCTGCTGGATTTTTTTCCTACTGGCACAAATAATTTCATATTTTCTAAAAACAAAATTTGAGTTTGATTTTCAAATAGACCTCATCAGCTTTCTGTCACTCAAAAGCAATATAAAAAGTTACAATCATTTGTGTGTTAATTTTCCTCTGTATTTATTGGCTCTGAAAATGAGTTCAGTGACACTGTCATCCCAATGTGCTCTTTTATCTTTGTTCTCTGGCAACAGGACAACAAAATACAATTATCTCTTCATAAGAATTATCAGGACACAAATCCAAAGGTAAGGAAAGGCATGGTTTTCCCAACTTAGCACTGGAAATTGAAAGGCCAACTAAGACGGCATGCACAATTAAGAAGCTTCTAAGACAAATATCTGGCATCTCAATAGGTTTTTCAAGGTTTTTCCTCCAATAATCACACACAGCCATAGCTTGTGTATTTTGTCACTCCTATTCCTAGGGCAAGTACATAGCCATAGGTGCAATCTCCCAGAATCAGAGCTCAGAATCACACAAAGATGGAGCATTTTGTTGCAAGTCTTTCAGACTGTGTTTTATTCCGGAGAGAAAGCAGAGGTTTTGGTTCCTCTTTTTAACTGATGTTGCAAGCAATACTTTTAAGATGTGTCTGGCCACGCAGCAATGTTGTTCCTATGGATTTTGGAGAGAATACTCTTAATATATTTTGCCAAGCTGGAAAAATCCATGAGCTTGAATTTATAATACTATCAATGTATAACAGCACTGGCAGGTAGCTACCACTTCTTCGTAACGTAAATTTCACATTCAGTCAAGAGGCAATAACACTACATGGCAGGAAAAAAGAGGACAAAATAGGCAATTACTATGCTCAGGCTCACTACTGCTGGCACCCATAACTATAAGAAACTATCTTTTTCATAAACTCAGTAAAACATGGGAGAAAATTTACCACATAAACTACTAAGCCAATGGCTTTAGTTTCTCTATATGTAAATATTGATAGGAATTTAAGTCAACATTTTTGCAAATTAAACTCTTTTAACTTCATTTGAGCTGTGCAAGTGGTTAAATTGTAACAACTCTGAAAAAATAGTTTTCAAACAGGCAAAGTATTTCATCTTGACTGAAAATGCAAAGGAAGAGTAGGTAAGACTGTGACTGACAGTTACAAAGGAAAATATGAACTGTTCTTTCTCATTACATCTTTTATCTCTACCTTATGCTCTAACAAAATGTGTTAATCTGAAACATGCCCTGTAACTTTTTTACGTGGCTTCTCCTAGTCTGATCTATTTTGAAGGTGTATTCATAATCACTGACACAAAATCATACAAATATAAGCACCTACATTTAAGCATCTAAATAAGAATGGTCTCTTTTTGAAAAAAAGAGGCTGTGACTGAAGTCAAAGGAAGTTGTCAGGCTTCTGATCCTGTGAAGATGGAGTTAAACAGTAAAAAAACTATATATGAGGTAATGTGATTAATTTTCCTAGCCAAATTTAAAAGTCTTATTACACATATTTCCTAAGGCAGACAGACAAAATGTCAGGTAGAACAATGAATGTCCTAAAAAATTAACAATTGTGAAAATGTTGAAAACAAATGTTTTGGCACAATCTTTAAGGAAAAAAAGATAGCCAAGCAACCATAAATATAATATGCTTCAGTGTAATCAGCATATAAACTCATCCTGGATATATTATTACTTTATAGAAAGGATAATCAGGAAAAACATGAAAGAGGTATTACCTGGTGCTCTGGAAAGCAAGCTGCTAGCCACTATGGTCTTTGAAGTGTTATATAATGTGAGAGAAAAAATAAAGTCACATAAATGCTATTTAAGTGGTAGATGATACTTTTTTTTGCTCACACATAGTCCAGCTACATTGTGTTCCAAATGCTATTTCCCTAGAGAAAACAAATGTTGATGTTGATTTAGTATCATTTTCTATACTGCCTATAGCAACAGCAAACAGATATTGAATACTTGAGCAACAGACTGATTATTCCCTTACGATAGTTTCAGTAGCAGATCTTTGAATGGTGTGCAAATGACTGATATTCTGTAACATGTGTCTTCTGTCCTGGAAACTTTGCCTTGTACAAATATTTTCTTTTGCAATATATTTTAACACTGTAGATAAATATCTGATTTAAGTTTTAAAAACATGATTTATTTAAGACCTTATTCTACACCTCCAATACTCATAGCAGCTTATGGGTATCATAAAGAGTTTAGTATCTCTTGGAACCTGATTTTACGTCTTTATGAGATGGATCAGTTACAGTAGCAAAGACAGTATCCAAAACATTCTACAAACATTTGATAATGAATCTTTATAACATTTTCAGGTGAAACTGTATTGGATGTTATTTTACAAATGTATTAAATATGGAAAAAGGCAGAGATTAAGGCAGCAGAGAAATAAAGTACTTGAGGGTGAAGTATTGAGTGAAAAGTCATATTCCCCTGCCCACAGTGGTACAGATTTTACTGGCTTAAGTTAGATATCAGGTAAAGGGTTTTGCTGTTTCAAGAACATACTTGCTGAAGGTTCAGGAACTGCTGAAATCCAAGATCGGATTTAGAAGATCTTAGGAGCAGTTCCAAATCCTACACTCTGGCCAAATAATCTGTGCAAATTACCAAATTATGTAAGAAAAAATGCAATATTACTCATTTTGAATTACATGACAGATGTGATAATGTATTACTGAGAAGCACTCTATTTTAGAATATTGTTTCATTTAAATTGCTGCAGTTACATGAAAACAGAGGAACTCACTGGTGAATCAGGGTATAATATAATGCCTAAAATACACCACACAACATATTCATACTTCAGTGTGCATGTACAACTTCTACTCTGAAATAGAACCAGTTTTGAAGAGCAAAATACCAAAGCATATATCCTGGACAAATCCTGAGGTATTTTTTCTTCTCTTTTCAATATTCTTTGTAGTTTGTTTTGTGGGGGTTTTTTTCCCAGCACCAGAAGAAAAGGAAATATTCAGAGAAGCATAAAGTAAATTAAAACTATATTAATTTTTAAGAGTCCCAAAATTAACAGTGATCTATCATTAAAATAAATAAATGGTATTACAGCTAGCAGGCTCAGTTCACAAGATTTTATTTTTAAATGGAACAAAAATTTCTCCTTTCCCCACTGTGTGTCTGATTCTCTTCAAGGTCCTCCCACATCCTACCTCTCTATTCTGTCAGTGGATCAGTAACAGAATATTTCAAATGCAGAAATAAGGTAGCTTCTCCCCAACCCAAGCTCTAGTAGCTCTAACACCAGAGCTCTGCCTCTACACTAAACTTTTCTCCCATTTAAAGAGAGGATCTGCTATTGAGATAGGATTATGGAAGCCAAGGTATTACAGGGGCCAGTGTGTGTACACCTGTGTCTAGGAAACACAGCCAGGTGTCTCAGTTTTTTGGTGGCTTTCACAGCCTGCGTTGTCCTTAAAATCCCACAATAAGTGACAACTTCAGCTTTCATTAGCAGTAACTACATCTGCACTCATCATCATCACAGGGACAGTTCTGAAGAGCCTAACTCAGAAGTGCCCTGACAACTGACAACCCAGATGCAAATGAATTGAAAACAAGAAATCCCTCTTTTTAATATCACAATTTTCAGATGGTGAATTATTACTTTTAAGAAGTTTAGAGATCACAACTCTAGACTTTCCCTGATAGTGAAAGGGTGTAGTATTTGATATATATAAGATCATATATCACAATAGCTCTCTGGAATAGGTAAATGATCAGAATGGTATGTCCTGTTCTGATTTCCCCTATCATTTATCACTAGGTAAGCATAACTTCATGCAAACAGGGCATGTGAAAACTGTAGTAAAATCTTCATCAAGTAGCATACAGAAAAAACAATCAGAATACTAATAAAATGTGTTCAGAAAAACAGCAATCTGAAGCTGTAGGATATGGAAAATGGGTTCAAAGTGACAAAACCCTGGAGATTTCTCTGTATCTGTGGTTTGTGATCAGAAGCTTTCACAAGAAGGTTCTGCTTTCCTTACCAGTTTATCTGTTGTCCATGATGATGTAAATTACTGTAGTTGTGAAACGCGTGATGGACAGTTTCTACAAAGAGCCTTAAACAAACAGAAGCGTTTTTAAGCAGTGCCACCCAGAGGTGAAAGAGAGCTTCTAATCTCCTATGGCATCAGGGCTCAACCATCTAACTTCTACCTTTTGCAACAGCTATAATGATTCCATAAGTGCTAAAAGCTCTTAATGGTCTCAGAGTCTTGTGATGGAAACGGTCCTGCAGAGTGATCATCAGTGGGGGAGGGGAGGAGTGCAATCTTCACTATTGGAGCCTATCCGAAATTTAGAGTGCAGTTTCCCATTCTTGAATCCCAGAGCCACAGTAAGGGCAGAATCTCACAGTTCGTTTTATTGTCCCAGGAAACAAAACTCTCTGCTCTGTCAGAGGGTTGTCACATGTTGTCCAAATGAAGACACATGAAATGAGCTCCCTGGCTGCCTTAGTGGCCCTTCACTAAACACACCCCAGTTTATTGTTGTCTTTTTTGTACTATGGTCCTAAAGATGGACATAATATTCTAGCTGCAGGACAGATAAACTCTACCAGAATGACCCTGCATTCTTGTGAGGAAACTGCAGAACGCCTTGAGATCCTGTTCCATTTGTTGACACAGACTGATGTACATTATGTGCAATTATACGTGCCCTAAAACCAATGAAGTCTGGGATGTTCTACCTCTTTGTGTGACTCCATTACCAAAGCAGTGTGTCCAGCACCTGTAACAAGGTACCTCCACTGACCACCCCATCAAAGCCTGTTTCCAATTAAAACTCAAAACAGAACAATTTTTGTATTGTCACCTGCCCCATACAGCACAGTATGATGTCATGATTTGTTTCTAAAAATATCCCTTATGGCCTTCTTATATGGATTTATCATGTAACAAGCACATCTTGGATTACTAAACTAATCCATAGAAAAAGTCATAAGCAAACAAGGAAGTAAAATATAAGTAACTGAAACAACAAATGGAAGAAAATGCTGCTTGTTGGCAGAAAATAAATGACTCTTTCCCATAACCAACACAGCACAATGAAAAAAACAAGAATGAAAGTAAAATAAAGACAGAAGGAAAATAGGAAATTTGGCACTAAGGTAAAACAGGAGTTATTTGAAAGTCTGATGTATCCAGTGAATATAATCTGCCAAGAGACAACGCCTACTTAGCCAAGGAAGAAACGAGAGGAACTGTGCAGTGCATATTTCTCTTTAATTACAGAGGACAATGTGTGTTCAAACCCCAAGTACAGTGGTGGCAAGAGGAACTGGGCTTAAAATCTATATGCAGATTATGCCCAGTGTGAATGTACATATGGGCAAACATTTGACACAAATACTTTTTTTGCCAGACTTTCACTGAAATTACATTAATGTAGAGAATGTTTCTATTTCAATAAACCAAATTAACAAAAACATTCCTTCAGCTATTTTGGTATGAACTTTTAGTTAGGTGTGCAAAAAGTATATTCTTAAAAACATTAATGCCTGCTGCCTCAAATTAGAGTCAACTGATACTGGAAACAAATACACTGGCTTTGTAATTATTCATTTCAAGCAAGCAGATTTTCAAGGACAGTTGCCCCAGTTTAACAGCTAAAATTCAAGGACTTACATAAATGGAGTTTCTCATTCCTTGTTAGGCTTCAGCCCTCAAGCACTTCCCATTTAGCAACTGATGCAGAAAACATCCCTATTACACTCTGCACTTTAGTAAATACTGTATGAAGTCATACCTGTTAACAGAAGTGAATTATAAAATGGCAGAAGATAAAAAACTTGTAACACCTTTCAAATTATCTCTTGCAATCAGGATGCAAGTCTCATACAGCAGCTCTTTTCCTCCAGGTGATTTTTACCAAAAATATAGTGAACTGTTCTATGTTTTTCCATATTCCCAAACTGACAGATGGGTTTGAATTCTTCCCATGTCTTTTTAGCAGGGTCTATCCTGAGAATTGCAAGAACAGAAAACTCAAAAAATATGAAGAATCAAGTACTGCCAAGTCATTCAATGCTAGGGCATAATTTCATGGCACTAACAGGGCTCACTGGCCCTGACCAGTTTTAATCAGGACCCACACTCTGCCCAGGTCTCAGGGCCCCATCTCAGTTCCCTGAGTCTGTCAGACCCTGCCCCAGTGAGGCTGCAGCAGGGCTGCTCTCCATCCCCAGGGAGGTGCTTGATGCCTGAGCCTGGGGCTGTCTTGGTGCCCCCCAGCTGCCACACTCCTGGCCAGGGTGGTGGGACAGGGGCTGAATGGGAGCACCATGAGGCTCCAGATGCCAGGGCCTCAGAAAGCCACCTGCCTGGGCCACACCCTGATATTCATAAGAAATTAAACAGACAATCTGTTCAATCGGCTGAGACAAATATGGCACTGTTTTTCTACTTAAAATCAATGCATGGCATAATAGTCTCAGTTGTGTAACTCCTGTAAAAGCCAACACAGAAGTACACAAGCACAGTGACATTATTGCCTGTCAGATGCTATACGTCAAATCTCTGCCACTGCAAGTATTTCAAATGTGAGAAAGATGAAGGCAGAATAACATGAGAAGGAAGGCTATTGGATTACAATGATGGTCAATCTTTACATAGACCCTGTTAAACGGTACGGTTGTTTTTTGTTTATTTAAAAAGTTTTCTGGCTCACTCTGCAGTGTAGGCAGCTATACAGGACAGACTGTTTCTTCAGTCCTGTAAAAGTACACTACCAAAAATAAATGTGTTAATTATGCTCTGAAGGTTCTACTACGCCACAATGAAAGTATAAAGAAGAGAAAAATTAAGACAGGCCCATACGGCACAGACTCCTAGAACAGCAAAGAAAATCTATTTCTAAAAGAGAATTACATCCAAATCAAAAATATTTAGATCCATAACTTCAAGTTACATAAAACCAGATGTATTGTATATGGCTTTAGAATGTCTCTCCTTTATCACTAAAAAGTTATGTGAAGATTTATAAAGACTTTAAAATTAATCAGCCTTGTCCCTATGATATACTGAGTTTCTATGCTCTAAGTAATTAAGATCCTACATATCACCTTTTTTTTGAGCAAGTACTCGGATCAATAAGATGCCATATGAACTTCCACTTACAGGTATACATACAGCAGCAAAACAAGCATAAGCAACACATATTGAAACAATGAATTGAAACAATTCTTATTCTGTCTTCTTATTGATGACATATTGATGATATTAGCAGCAGAGTGTACTGGCGTAGTTGAAGAACAACTAAGAGAGAAAGCAGAACACTGAACTCAGATGATTCTGCCGCCAAACCCTTCGTTCCTGAAGTAGGGCTTTTGTATCCACCCACATCAACTTTTAAAACAGGTCAAATAGTCTGGAAGACACTAGACTCCATCAGGAAGCTTGACTTGGTGCCACAGTGGAATACAGTACTTAAAACACCACAGAATTCCTTACAGGTCTGTTGATGCTACCCTTCAATCCAACCAACAGCAGGCACATAGACCAGGCAAAGAGGAACCATCTGACTTAATTGTTGGGGAACAAGACACTACTATATTACCAGTGTTTTGAGAGGACATCCATGGTATCATAATAAGTGCTCCTGTTCCATAAATCATTCTTTGCTTCAGAAAAAATATATAGCTGGACAAAAATGCTGATCTGAATGTTTTCTTCTTCCTCTTAGCTGAAATCTGTATCACATATATTGATCACACATCCTTAAAGCTTTATGATAAGGCAAGAAAAGGCAAAAATATGTCTCCACTTTAGAGTTCTACTAAGCGACTTTCATGAGTCTGCCACTAGGCTAGGCTTAATCGTCTAAGAAAAGGCAGAGTTGGGATCCCAGCTCACTGCCTCTGAAGAGAAACATTTTCTCTGAAACAAACATCATCTACCATGGCTTCCATGGCTGAAGTACATGGCCACAGTACTCCCACAAGCAAGTACCGCAAAGGCTTTGGATTTTGCCTGTACAATGTTTTCCACCTCACAGAACAGTTCTTCTGTGATAAATGAGATGAAATTGCTAAGAGTTTTGCAAAATTTTGTTATTAAAAGAAGAAAAGCATACCTATAAGTTCAGTACAGTTGCCTGCAATGGTTGTATACTTCTGTCTGTATACAAACATTATAAATCAGCCAACTCACATTTGAATTGCTTCCATCAGATGTAGCAAGCAGAGAATTTAATCTATTAATGCTTTTCATTAGGCTTTTTAAATTCTCTTTCATTGTAATAAAACTTGCAGAGGTACTACTCTAATCCTGGGTAAGCCTTCTTGTGCACTTAATCTTATGGCTGTAAGACCCAGGTAGTAGTGAGGCTGCTCAAGCAGAACTGACTGCCTGCTCAGACATATTACATCATCACATTGCAAACAGTGACTAACATAGAACTAGCTTTTCAAGTCAAAGAGAGACTATGTGTAAAATAAGCAATAATTTACCTGAATTAAGAACATGTATTTATTGCAGACCTAACATTTACATCATGAATTGTAATTAAGTGCCAAGAATATCTCTTTAGCAGTTTACTCTTAACATACTTTCTTCCTGTTACACATACAGTTTCAGCATTTTTGCTACCCCAGGACAACAAATTCTAAAGGATCAAAATATTTTTGGTGAGCAAACAGCAGCATAACAGTAATAATAGTTTTATGCACAAAACCACTGAAAAGTTAGATCACTCATCCGTACAACTAGAAAAAGCTAAAAAAAAACACCTAGCTTGCAGCCATGACATTCTGTAGGGAAACTCATTCATCTTAACATTATATTTCCTCAGGAATAATGTCTGCAGACCTGTCAGGCTTGGCAAACAAGTACATTTGCTTGAGCTGTAACAGAATTTTGCACCCTACCCTTTGCCAGACCTACTCCTACAATTTCAATGAAGCTTATCATTCTAACAGAAATACATCAACTTTGTCATCCCCTTTCTCAAAAATGGCCTTTCAAAAAACTCAGTATATCATTACCTCAGACCCAGTTCTTCTGTAGTATTTGCTAATCCACTAGATATCAGTGCAACCATTCTCATCTCCCAAATAAAGACACATGAACAACATAAGAAAAAGGTGTTACCGTCTCTAATTATTAATTCTAAGTAACTGAGTCATTAAAATATTGAAAGTCATTGAGCTCTGAAACCAAAAATCACAACTTTTAGCATACTTCCAGTACTCAAAAGGATATGTACATTATTAAGTCTGTTAACTGCATTCTTTATTGGTTCTCATTCCAGTACTCTGCACAACACCAAGGGCTTCTCTGAGATGACCAAGCTTGGCTCTTGACCACTCCAATGGTAAATGAAAGACAGCAAGGAAGATCTGCCTTTCAACAGCCAGAGGCATCAAGTAAACTGGTACTAAGGGTTGTGGGATTAAAGAATGAAAAATAATTATGTTTACAAATAGGAGACTGATGGAGGCAGAAGGACAAAAAAATCTCAAATCCTACAGTGACTAGAGGACTCTTTAGTCCTCTACTGTGGAAGCTGAAAAGAACACTGTGCGACTGTCCCAGAACTACATCAACTTGTTCATGCTCTTTGAAGGCACAGAACAGTAACACTAACAATTGTTTCTTTCCTTCAGTACAGAAATGTACTAAATTTCTTTTTTTCACTGGTTATACATGGTGAAAACTAACCTGTTCTGCTTGTCTTGTTTGTATAACTGCTAAGGCTTAATTTGTCAAAATAGCCATATAGCTAAAACAGAGAGTTTCAACATCACTATATCCATTAAACAACCCATTACAGTATTTTCCTCTAGTTCATAAAAATCACATAAAGACATTTAAAAAGTTCATAGCTAAAAAATCTCTGGAAATCTTATTTCATTTCTTCATACATTCTTCATTTTAATATATACAACACAAATTATTTAAAGTAAGACTTTGTCACTTCACACAAATAAATTTCTTCACATAGAACAATTATTTCATAAAAGTAACTTTAAACATTTCTTTCTGCCTGTATCAGACATCTTTAGACACATTCTAGAGTATTTCTAAGATGATCAGCACAACACAGCAGGGTAATATTCACAGATTCAGAAGCAGTATCTTGTCTGTTCTGCTGTATGTAAGTCACAGTGAGTCCTGCAACCTTCTCTACCTACCCCAGGCAGAGATAACTCCAGTGTTTTTCCCTGATTAAGAAAAATAAAATAAAATAAAATAAATAAATGTAAATAGCACTGTCCCACTAAGCTTTAAGAAGTCTTTCTAATTCTGTCAAATGATGCAAGTGCATTGGGGAAGTGTATTTCTTACGCTCAAAGAGTTACTTTCTACAGCTGTGATGACAGTACGAATATAGACCAAAACCCAGCAGGCCTTGCACAGCTATTTATAGTGCTGGGATTTACCCTAGTGCCATCTCCTGGATTCAGTTACTGAATTCAGTCTTTAAAACTTTGATGCAGAGATTGCTATTTATTTTACTCTACCATCATATTTCCTTGACTGACAAAGTAATTGCAAAAAAACCATATTAATTAAAAAGTGCCTATTTAATAACATAATCTTGCCAGGATGGCTTAAACTCCCTGTATTCTTTTAAAAATGTTTTTATGTAGCCTGGCAGCTGAGCTAGACATACTGCAGCAAGTCTTCCACCTGCTGGACAAAAGGCAGCATTAAGCTTCCTTAACAGGAAACAGATGCAACAAATGTCTGAGAAGGACACAATGACACAAAAAAAAAGAAGGGGCGGGGGGGTAAGAAAAAAATAAACAGGCAGCATCAAGGTGACCTCGTCTAAGAGCAGTAAGTAAATAAAGGTGAAAATGCAGCCATTAGATTAAAGGGACACAAAAAGGTCAAGTACTTGTGGCCGAGGAGGAGCAGTTCTATTTTCCCAATATTCCTCGTTTTACAAATTTTCTACAAGGTCTCTTTATATGTGCTTTTACAAAGGACCTGCATTACTTGAAATGGAAATTCTACGGGTCTTCTGCCTTTTGTGCAGCTCTGAATTGAGGAACTGCCCTAACCAAGCAAGTAGAGAAATTTGCCTCTCTGTGTTCTTTGCCTAGCTCAGGTAGCTGGCTAAATCAGAATATCCTGTATTCTGTGATCCTAAACCAGCCGGGTAATTGCCAGATCCCCACGCCCTGGAGCAGACTCAGCCTGGATGCCAGGCTAAGCGCTGAAGGCGTTTCACCCCCTGATCCGGAGGGAAGGAAGGCTGTTCAGCTGCGCTCCCGGGGACAGGAGCGATGGTGCTGTCCCTGGGGCTGGGGAAGGGCGCGGTACTGCTTGCTGCTCAACTTGCATCTCAATAGGACATGGAAAAGGCTTTCACCAGCGTACAGCCCTGTATCAAACTACAGGGTTATTACCTACTCATTCAAAGAAACAGGAACGTGGTCTTTAGTGAAGTTCACTTACTTCCTTCCAAGCTCAACTACTTTTTTTTATTATATAGCTTTCTTTGAGACCCCTGGCAGAAGTATTCACTCTCCTCTAAAGCTTACACATCATCAAGAGGGGAAAAAGTTGTGACATTTCTAACCAAAGCTAGGAAAAGATGGGTTATAAAGTCTTGTAGGCACCATTCAGAAATCTTTAATGTGATTAGCAGGTATTATCAATAATGAGGTCTGAGCCATAATGTGAGCTTCATAGTTTCTATATCTTGATAACAAAAATTTGACCATTTTTACAATAAAAAATTATACTTATTACACTGCCATGAGTGATAATAAGCACCAACAGGGCTCAGTGTTTTGAAATTTATGTTCAGAAAGTAAAGACCAAACAAAAGGTGTAGATGAAGTGTGTTGGAAACTTCATGTTTTATCAAAGGCACAACGGAAGAGTCCTCCCCATATCTATGTACAGATATGCATGCATATGCATATAGAGATTCATACCTGTATCAACTATCTTAAAGGATCAGTTTCACAAAGCTAAACATAGTTTAGTGACACTAGTTGCAAGAAAATACTTTTTAAAAAGCATTAGAATTTGGAAAGGAGACAGTTCCCCCAGAAGCCACAATCTGAGAGATAAATTATTTCAAAAGTAAATAAAATTACATAGAAGAAAACCAAGTAAAATCATAAAAACATCACAAAAATTCATAAAGAATCATAAAAGAAATGTCATGAGAAAAGGCGGAGAAATATTTTTAAGTAACCTAAGAATAAAGACAATAATTATATTAATATAAATTCTCAGTGACAATGTGGGCACAGTAGAAATGTACAAATAGTTCACTAACCAGTTTTATGCATGTTAATAAGGCACAGTTGTACCATAAGGCTGATGAAATTCAGTGGTATTGAAGGAGGCTTGTATACAAAGCTTATAAGGCAGATATTATTTAGTCAACAGGTTGGAATTGTGAGTTAGAAAAACAAGTGGTAGAGGAGCCGTGAAGCATGTTTCACAATTTTCAGGTCAGACAATACCATGAAATATTCAGGACACTGAAAGAAAGTCAGTCTGTGTCATTAATAGCAGATATAATTGAGATATCTTCTATAATATAAGGCTTGCCAAGCTCTTAAAGATCCTGGATAAAATAAAACAGTTCCTGCAGCAGCACTCTGTCAATAAGCAAGCTAATAATGGTAATTACATGCTAACTTATGTGTGTTTACATTAGATTACAGGAACTAGTTTGATAGATTTTTTGATGTCATTACAAGTCCAGCTGATAGTAACAAATAGTGTCAGTGCAGCATATCCAGACCATCAAACTAAGGCATTTTCATACTTCCTCCACCCATACTCTCATCATTCATATTACGATGGCCAGCCGAAGGCCAGGTTGGCTGTGTAATTTCCATCCAAAAGCACTGGCATGTGCTTTTAAGCAGGTTATTCTCAGCACTAGACTGACATAGCTACACAGTATCTCGACATAAATTGTGATTTTAATGGAAATTCATAGGATCGGTTCTTACCTCCTCCAGCGTAAGACTTCTGGAAGAAAACAACATAATTAGGGGAGATGTGAAGGCTAGGGAAAAGGCAAGTAACAGAGAGAGTAGTTTTCACTGATACAAGGCCATCGGGATCACATGGTAACATGAGCACTAGCAATCTCAACGCATTTTAAGATAAGCAAATGAAAGTCATGCATAGGAATAAAGACAATGACTTCTGGTCTGCTAATCGGAAATACTGAAAAGAATCATCAAATTAACATGGAGCCTTAGAGAATTCTGTGCCCAGAGGGGCTACTGTGATTCTGGGATGTTTAAAAAGAAGAATATTAAGGAGCAGAAAATAAGAGCACAGTAGTTCCATTCTCTCTGCGTTGGGCAGTGCTGCATCCCTTTTTTAAACCAAAACAACCTGTTTTCAAGCTAATATGTTGAAAAGAGCATTGATCAACTACAATTACATCAAAAATGTGTACAGGAATGATTCAGAGGTCTGATGGTGCAGGACTCAGAGACTCAACATTTACAGCTTAACAGAGGAAAACTAAAGCAATGATTAGATCATGTCTTTAAGTACCCAGATGGAGAACGGTGGCACTACAACATTTTTCAAGCTAGCAGCAAAGATACAGCAAGACCCAATGGCTGACAGTTTAGGCCAAATATTCAGATGAAAGAGAAGATAAATGTTAAAAATGTCAGTATTTACCTGTTGGTTAAACCCATTTTTTTCCAATATCGAAGAGTAAACATCTAAGACTCCAAGTTTATTCTTATTATTGCATATTGAAGTAATATATATTTTTTAATTGGTGCATTTATATAATATATTGTATCATGTATTATTCAATTACTGTAATTTTCAACACAGGAACCAGTTTTAAAATGACAATTATATTCCCAGTATCAGATTCATCTAATTATGAATTACATAAAGCTGTCCTGTTTTATTAAAATAGACAAATTACAATAATATTGTAAAAATAAATGGACTCAAGATGAAAATGCCTAGATAAGCTGTTTGTCAAGGTACAGTTCAATTTTGACCAAAGACTAACAATGTCAAACAGTTGATTGATTTGTCATAGACTTCTGAAAAAAACCATCCTCAGCTATAGATGAGATCCGCAAAATAATATTTCCAAGGAATAAATTTTAATAATGGAAAGGAAAAAAGTCCTTAGAATAAAATTCTTGGGAAAGTTAAGACAAAGGTTTTACAGGATAACTAAGAGAAAAAAAAAACCATACTGTGAAGATAACGAGTAGTGTAAGCAGATAAACATCCTGGTTCACACACCTCATGTAGCTAAAACTCATGTGCAGAAAGAAAATTAAATATCTAAAATATTTTCATATGTCTTCATGTATGAACATGTGTGCATTGAATGTACTAAGATGCTATTTACTGACAATAATTTGCATCATTTTGTGAATTCTAAATTAAAGCCAAAACAAAAAGGTTAAAATTAAAATATCATTCCTGTCCTCAAAGATCAATTGTTTGGCCGTTTTTAAACTTCCTGTTTTGCTATATAGGAACTCTTCTTTATCACACTCGATTCACGGAACATGCTATTATTGTTTTGCTTTACTCCCCATCAGCAAAAAACTACTGCACCTGAACAAGACACTAAACCCCTTTTTCCATACGTGTTTTCTCACAGAATAAACTGACATCAGTAGATTGTTTGCTGACAACCCCCCCCCACCGACCTATTTTTGAAACAAATTTTATTTTAGGATGTCCTGACTCTGATACTAAATTGGAAACCCTGGTGTGAATTTTATAGAACTCTATTTCCTTTTATAGAGGATGTTCACAGCTAATCTGTCATCTACAGGGCAGACAGAGGCCAGAAGGTTAGGAAACCAAGACAGGTGGCCCAACAGCAGCCTGAAACCTAAACTTTTTCAGCATTTTGTGCTAAATTAAATTTCAGGGAATCTGACTGTTTTCTCACTGTAGCATGCTTTATTAACACTAAAAAAACCCTCAGCTCTGTAGCAGAATAAGCAAAAATCAAGCAGAAAAACTTTCTTGCAGAACAGTTCTTCCCCCTAAGTAAAGGTGGACAGCAAATTCCCTGTTTCCCACATATTTTTCCCAAGAAGTTATTCCAGGAAATGAAGAATCTGGGTTTGTTCAGGCTTCCACCTTTCACCTATGGCCTCAAACACCAGTTCAGCTAGGATGTGGGTTTCCCTTCAGCTCCTCAGAACAGTATGAAGCACCCAAATATGCTCCATTACCACATTTGCTGCTTTTTTTCACATATCAGCCTTCCATTATACTGAAGGTCTTTATTTGGGCACACAATTTGACTTTGAAGGCATCATTTAGTAAGTCGAATTTGACTTTGTAGGACTCAGTTAGCAACTCTTCAGAAAAATTCCTCCTGAAGGCAATGCTTTACAGAAAAGCAACAGGCTCAAACTCGCTTAACAACTCTGCTGAACGAAAAGGCAGAGATCCTGCTAAAGATACAACCTGAAGTAGTTAACTTACTGAAAAAAATTCCCATTTTGAACACAGTAATACTGTTTTATACTGTTATCTTATTAAAGGCAGGCACCAACCTAGCATTTGGGGAAGGGGCTTACAAAACATAGAAAGAAAACATAAATGTCTGTGTTTATGTGTACGTCTGCAAATGGGGTGGAAGTAAGTGTGTCAGTGAAAATAATTGCCACTACACAAAATAACTGTTCAACTGCATTATAGCATTTCCATTTATTATCTACAACATATAAACTATTTAACCAAAAAGAATATACATTGCAGACACAGTACAGTAAAGCAAGATAGGATGTACATTTTGAGAAAATTCCGGGCTTTCTGTTCCTGGCAATTTCTCTGTCTTCCCAGACATGTAAGATAAACACAGCTAGTCTGTCCTCAGCATTTTATGGTTTATAGCCCTCAGTGCCAAAATCTGCCTGTACAGAGACAAGGTATCAAAAATGAAACCAAAAGAAATGAGTTTCACCTCTGCATTTTTCTACATTATTCCACTTGTCAACAGCTTCTCACAGAGGCATCTTTTATTTGTAAAATTATTACATTATTTAACTTTCCATTTTGAGCTCTCTCTAGTTACACCAATTAATTGGTACATCTATCTAAAAAGAAAGCTGCAGCATTCTGAAAATGTGTCTTAACAGTTGTTCAACACTAATTTAACTTCTGATTTTAAATTGGGAAGTCTTTGAATACAAGATTATGATGTTTGGCACAGATGGAAGTCAAACTTTAGAAGCTTGAGAACCATGATACTTGATCCATAAATGCCATACTAATAAGTTTTTTGATTGTACCTCCTCCCAGTGGCCCTATACTCATTTTCTCCACAAACTTCCTCATCCCTTGTTTAAGATAAAAGTAACAGTTCTACTAATTAAAAGGTTCTACAGTGCCTATAGATTTTTCTATTTGCCGTATTCAGGGTATGCTATTTTATATGTTGCCTTGAAACATGTTTTTAAACCAGTTAAATATAATTTGTCAGCAATTACACTCTTATTTTGGATTAGCCTATTCTTTGTTAATTAGAATAGTTCCCTAATGCAATCTTGCCTAGTATTTTAGCTCTAGAATTTGCAAGTCCCTAAGGTATCATCAATTTCACAAGTTTCTTAATTTACACCTGCTGAGATAGGATCAGCAGACTTGGGTTTGTTTAAGTGAAAATTTCTGTTTGGATTACAGACTGAAGCTGCCTACCCATGGGCATACACATTGGGATAAACAGCCACCATAGGTGGCCACTCTCCAAATGAAAAACATTACAGAAAGTTGGCTGTACAGATAAAAGAAAATAAATTAAGGTTTGCTACAAGATAAGCATTTGCATTTACTGTATTTCAAACAATACAACACTGGTTTTGTTAAATTCAGCGTTGTGTTTCCATAGGCATTATAAAGGTCTTTAAAGATAAGGTATTGTAGTGATGTGTCTGCCTATGTGAGAACAGTTACATAGAGACCTAAGTTTTCAAAACTGACAAGCAGTTCTTAGCCTATTTGTATCAATTTAATGTCTTACTTTCAAGGGCCCAAGTAGTCATTTTTTGAGAAACACAAATCAGATAAAATCATTTTCACAACATATGGCATAAAAGCAGCTTGGAGTATTTTAAAATTAATAGGAACTTTATTTTCACATTTCTTATTAATAAACTTTAACCTGAAGGTTGGGTTTCAGTGCATCTTTTTAACAGGAAACATCAAGAAGTCTGTTGTTCATGAATTACGAAAAAAATCAAAATGTAATTTCCACAAAATATTTTAATGCTATTTTCTTTTTTAACAAATAAAATATTCAAGAAAAAAATAGAAAAGAAGTGGTCAACTATTACAAGGTCAAGTTTCCAACTAAAGAAATCTGCATTAAGTAAAACTTTGTATTATATAATTACTTTTTCTGCAAATGCATTTATGATGAGAAAAATTAAATTAATCCTGTCTAAAATATTTTAATTACTCTTAAGAAAATTTACTCCTCATTCACATTGCCCACAGACTTAAATATTCCATTGTGATTGGCTATGTCAGATACTTGTTTATATTGCTGGGTTTCTTCTAATATGATTCAACTACCATGTTTGATTTAGAGATTTGCTCCCTACTGCACTGTACTTAAGTAAAATTGGCAACTAGGAGCATAGCAGAATAACCTGGCCATGTGAAAGGTTAAAATCAATAATTACAAAGCTTTTAGTTGTGAAAACAACCCATAAACCTTGAGGCAAGCCAACAACATTTTCTTCTATTTTCTCACTAATTAAGTGAGATCCTCTTTCCTAGTCTGAGGTGCATGCAGGTTATCAGGTGTGTATGTGCTTTTAGGATTAGCCATGTTCATGGCAATACGATTAGCTTGAGGACCTGGGACGAGTTTACACAGTCCAAGTCCAGCTTTCCCATAATTCATTTCTCAGGTCACAAAATACCACACAGCCATTTCATTTCCACTGGTTGCTGCCTGAGCATTCAACAATGCAGCAATAATTATGATTTATGGCTAGAGTGTATCAGGCAAGGTCATTGTCTCTGGTTCTAATAAACATTGAATTGAATGACTTACCAAAAGTCACCTCTGTTTCGCAATCTATTCAGAAAGCATGACTATGGAAAAATTTACAGATAAATAAAGGTAGAGTCAAGAAAAACATCCACAATGAGCAGGCTTTATTAGCAGTAGAAAAGAGTTCTAGGGCTATGATGGCTTTCCCTGCAATTCACTTACCATTTTTCTTGGAAAAGAACTGCTACTGCGATGGTCTTATATTCAGCTCTGCTAAGGCCACACTTCAAATTCTGTGTTCAGTTTTTGGGCAACTCACTACAGGAAAGACATTGAGGTGCTGAACCGTGTCCAGAGAAGGACAACAAAGCTGGTGAAGGGTCTGGAGCACAAATCTGATGAGGAGAGGCTGAGGGAGCTGGTGGTGTTTAGTCTGGAGAAAAGGAGTATCAGGAAGGACTTTATTGAAAGGAGCTTGTAACAAGGTGAGAGTTGGTCTCTTCTCCCAAATGACGGGAAATGGCCTCAAGTTGTGCAAGGGGAGGTTTGGATTGGGTATTTGGGAAAACATTCTTCACAGAAGGGATTGACAAGCACTGGACCAGGCTGCCAGGGCAGCAGTTGAGTCACCATCATTGGAGGTATTTAAAAGACTTGTAGATGTGGCATTCAGGGACATGGTTTAGTGGTGGACTTGGCAGTGCTGGGTTAATGCTTGGACTCAATATAGAAGGTTTCTTCCAGCCTAAATGATCCTATGATTATAAGGACATACCTTTCTCTGTTCAACAGCTAGCACTTTGATGTTAAGGAACTCTCTACAGGAGACTGACAGCTGACAGAGATATCAAGTATTCATTTAATAGGCACTAATTTGTGAAAAATAATNTTCTTTCCACTGTAACACACAGAGAAAACTGTACTCATCATACTTTTGCTCCCTAAATGCTTCCAGATATAACTTCTCTGAAGTAGGTATGAATTGAATATTATTCTCTCTTCACTTAAACCTCTTACTTTCATCTACAGGCTTTTTCCAGTCAACTGTTATGGCTGGTCTCTTAATTACAATCTTTCTGGATTGGGGGCTTTAATATTGTACTTAATTATACAGTGGGGCTGTGGGGCTATCTAATGTGGGGTTGTCTTCCAGTTGCCCTCTTCCACAATGCCGATGATCATCTTAAAACAATTAGTCATGTTATATGAGTAAAAATAAAAAATCCAAGTCAATTTTGTTCTGACAACTTCCCACCCTGTATGAGATCAAATATAAATTCAGAGCCTGATCTTTACTTTAGAAAAAAATTTACCTTAAATTTGCAGAAATAATTATGCTGTAAATTATTCTAACTTTCTGGCCACACATTACAGAGATTAACCAGTTCAGGTTCACTCTAAGGACAAGATGCGGCCCTGTGTGCATGACTCTTCATCTTAATATTACTATAAAAATATTCATGCACATTGTAAAATGAAATCATGTAAAACATATATAGCAGGAAGCAATGAATGGTTATTCAGCAGCATGTGGCACTCCCTGTGAAATACTATGTGACTTATTTAATAAACTAATTTCTGTAAAATCTACATTATCTCGTGAATCACAGTATATTCTCCTACACTGTCAAGAGTAGATGCCTCCTTCTGTATAGATGTTCTCAGGATGGGTAAGAGAATGTGAGATTACTGATGGATGAAATGGGGAAGATGTATGAGGGGGCTTAGTACCTTGGAATAATTTAGAGGAGGAAGTGAAAAGGGAGATGCCTTGAGGAGCCAACAGATAGGAATTCCATCTGGTATTTAGTTGTTGTACCTAGTTCTACTCAAGAAACAAGGGAGCAGCCTTATTGCCATATCCTGTTAACACATTTTGAGAACATGCTGTTTTGTTGATAAAGCAAAGTACCAAAATGCATGTTATGACAATCTCTGAAATATTATTTGATCATGCTTACCATATCTTATACTGTGAAAGCAATTGCTTACATCTAGAAAAACTCTTTTTGTTTTGGAAACACTAATGGTTCTTTATTTATGTTAGGGGTAAATAAGTTGAGATAAATAATTTTGCTTTGTGACCAAAGAGAACAGCTGATCACCATCCTTTCATTTGTGAACAGAAATTGAGCCATCGCTCTCTACTCACACACCGTGTTTTCAAACTGCTGCCTCCACCCTTAGCTTATCTCTACCTTTCTTCAAGTGTGGTGCACAAACATAGTTGCAATACTTACCTGAGTTCTCATAGCTGCTTCTTATTGTGAAATAATTGTGACACATGTTCTTCTTCATGCCTGCCAAGATGACCTCTTTTTTTTTTTTCACAGCAGCTTTGTTGACTCAGATCATTAGCAATGTGATAGAAAAAGAAAGAGATTAAGGTAATGTATTTTATTTTACTGGGAATATAACTGACTGGGAACATAACTGCAGTCAGTCTCAGCTGAGGTGCAGTAATTCCCCAGTAAGGAACAGCAACTACTCAAACTATTCTGACTGAACCTTTCATCACTCAGGGTATTATGTTGGATAAGTGGTTGGTCCATGTGTCACTGTTACCTTCAGATTCTCTCCTTTCTCTTTTTTAAAAAACATTCATAAAGTCAATTATGCTTTTATATATATATTTGTGCTTTCCTTAACTGAATTTCTTCTTGTTGATATCAGGCCATTTCTCCAAATTACCAGGATAATTTTAGCTTCAAATCTTATAATGTTTGCAGCCCTTTCCTGGTTAACAAAATCCAGATTTTATTTTAAGTAGAGTCTGTAGTCTATGCATCTGACTCATCACGAGATGTAAAAAGTAAGTGGGTGTTGGGAAAGGCTTCTGCCACAGTACATGCGAAACAGAGAATTATCCAGACTATACATCGTGGAAGAAGCCCTTGGAGACAAGACCACCACTGTGGCAACTTCCAAAGGACCAGAGACTTTATAATTCAGCATTACCTGTGTCTTTTATGTACAGGCTTTCCCCTGTTTAGATTGTAACCCCTAGAACCCCCTACACACATGTGAAAAGAATGTTCCTTTATCCCGGGTATCCAGCCCCGGCCTCCCGACCTTATTGGATGTATCACCTGTCAACCCCTATCCCTGGGTTCCCGCAGGGTTTTGGTTCTCCTGCTCCCTTATTGGCTCCTGTGCCCCCCAAACCACACCACTCCCCCTGAACCCTTACCCAATCACATTCTACCTCCCAGACCTCTCCCGAAGGGCTTAAATACCCTGGACACCGGTAATTAAAGGCTTTTCTATGACCACTCAATCTCGGGTTGCTACACCTCTTCACTCCTGACCACGTGGGGATTTCGTAATCCCCTCCAGACCCCGGAAGGCCGTGGGACAGTAGAGGAGCTGGCTCCCCCACAAGTGGGCCTGTATAGTTTCAATCTGAAAGAACTTTCCCTTTATAGGTGAAGGCACTGACAACTACTCTTAGCTGTGATTTAATCTGGACCATGCCTCCTCAATTTAAGAGAAAGTAACATATAACATTGAAAGTTTTACTATTATCAAGCTATATATACTGTTTCTCCCTTAAACACTCAAGCACTTACTCTGCTAAAATGAGAAATGATGTTGAATTGACAAAACTTGTTTTTGAAAAATCTGTTTGTTTTCTTTTAGTTTCTTTATCCTCATCCTGATTGTAAGGATAATTGTTTAGTTTAATATCTCCCTGATTATCAAATTTAAGCCAAATTATTTGCAACCATCCAGGTCAGGCTTTCCTTGAGAAAAGGGTGTTTGTTCTTTTTCATTCCAGGGAATCATCTTCAAGGTTGTGAAATAGAATGCCACAATTATTCTCACTAATTAACCTCAGATTTTTAAATTTTTTCCACCATTGGTTTCCACCAGTTCCAACATCATTATTTTTAGAAAATTGGAGATCACATAACTATTACTTTTGAAAATTTTAGTAAACCTAACAATATAAAGCTACTGATTTAAAGGACTAATGCAGACAAATTTAATTGTCTAATTACCTGCCCACTCAAATAATTTTTCCCCTCAGTTCTTGACTACTGTTGTCTTTTCCATTAGTTGTCCTTCCTCAGTGCTTTGTATTTAAGATGCTATAATAACAGTGCAATGCTTCAGAGGACGGTGTCCTTACTCCTGCAGCAAGAGGAGAGAAAACTTGTTTGACAAAGGAGCTTTCCAGGCTGAGTCACTCATGGTTAAAACTGACACTGTTTGCCTTCCTGTTATCAAGGATAACAGGGGTAAACTTTAGAAATCAGTTAGTTTCTCTTGCTTTAAAGTAAGTCATGAGAACTCATGAAGGTTACAGATACTGGAAAATATCTGTAATTCCTGGATATTACTCTAGTTCTAATCTTAGGAAGTATGAAGAGTCAGTTAAGATGGTTTGTTTATATGGGACATCACAACACTTATTGTTATTCATCACTTGGCACAAAAGGGAGCTTGGAGTGTTTCCAGGAAATCTACAAACTGGAGTAATTTTACATAACACTTGAAACAGATGAAGAGGCAACTTTAGAAACTGAACTTTATCTAGTTCAGACACTGAGATTCACTTCCAGGTTTTAACTTAGGAACACTTCAGATCTATGATAAATTTAGATCCAAAAGGAGCTACTTATGATGCGTGAGCAGTTGCATACTCCAGCCAACATGGTGCTCCACAAGGATGATGGTCTTCAGCAAGGTCCTGTGTGATATCTGCCAGCATTGTATTATTTTGAATACCCCCATATAAAATGGTGTCACACCCTGAAGTTAGGAGAAGTATAATATTATTTGGAAGGTATTTGGGGTGCAAAATCTATCAATTAAAATTTATTTTAAACCTTGAGTGAATATTTCTCAGGCTGCAGATGAGAAAATAGCACACCAGAATGATTACAAACATTTCCAAAACTCAGGGATGTGCTATGGCCTTATTGTTAATGTCAGTTCAAGGTTAAAGGCAATCTTGCTGTCACCTAGCTACAAAATATTCTAAAATTCTGCTACTTTTTGAGATGTACAGCTATTTTATCTCTAGCAGAAGTAAAGATTCTCTAAATTATGAATAAAAAAATCAATAGAAAGTCTTTAAAAGCATCTGAAAAAACTAATACTAACAAAACATATATTTGCCTATAAAGACCACTTGTTAAGCTTCTCTCTATGAAACAGGAATACAATTTTACATATGATAAGTGACCATAAGAAAAGTCTCTTGGCTTTTCTTTCAGGTCTTTAACCTCAGTAAAATCCAAAAACATTCATGTTGACAGAAAACAGCCTAGAATGCTAAAAGAGTTATTAGATAACTTTATGAAATGTATATATTACTGCTACAGATCATCCACATCATGCTTCAGACTTTAACACAAAAAGCAGTCTCCATAATGGCAGTCCCACTATTACAGTGATGAGCAATGAACTTGTTTAAAAGCAAAATCTATGCACATGTCACTGTCAAGCACAGCTGACAACACGTTCTGAAGGTATTGAATGGAAAAGTGAGTAACACAGGAAACACAGCAAAGAAGAATATAAATCGTTCCCTGAGGAAGAGGAGTCTGCTTGGTTTCCAGGTTACAGAGGTGAGGAACAATGCAAGTTACACTGCTGAGGGAATCCTGTGAATTTCTAGTATTTCAGCTAAGGGAAAATTCTAATCCTATGTGCACTTCAATCCAGACTTGTCATTAGCAGATCACAAAGGAGACGCAAAGCAGACAATATTTCCCCAATGTAAAACAAATTCTTAGCAGTGTAAAGTGAAAAGTCTATGGTATTAACATGAATTCAAACTAAAATATAATACAAATAATAATCCATAAACAAATGTATTCTGGATGATGAAAGGCAGCTAATTGTCCTCCTAAAGTATTCTATTTATGTAGTTATTTCTACAATACTCCAGTCATCTGTGCACAGCAAATTATATGAAGGCTGCTAAGGAACAGTAAAATGAAAAATCTTGCCCAAGGATGTGCGTTGTAGCCAGAGACTGTTAGACAAATAGAGGAAATAGCACAATTATGTCAAGGTTGTGAGGCAACAGAACAAGCCTGATCATGTTAAGTTCTGTTACTGTTGTAGGCTGCTTCTCTACAGCAGTAAGTCTGTATCGACTGAACTAGTCAGAGATCATACATTTTGACAGTAATAAGTAGTCATTCTAAATTACTTTATGTATTCCAAGTCACTGTAAAATTTCTCATCCTGACTGGCAGAAGCAGTAAGGTTGTTAGAAATGCAAGAATATTCACGTGCCATCTACCCCTATAAAAGTTTCTGGTATCTGTCACATCAGATTTTTCATATTCTGCTAAAACTTGAGAATTATCTATAAATACTCTCTGCTTCTGAACATAGATTACATAGAACATGTTGCAATTTTTTCCTAAAGAAATCTATAATCATAAAATCTAATTTAAATCACAATTGTAGAAATTAAGCATATACTACAAGTTGTTGTCAAGGGTTATTTATGCTTTCTCAGTCACCTAGTGGTCAACCCACCCAAGCAAGACTTCCCCTGAAGAGGAGTTCGCATCAACCTAACATTTTCAGCATGAAGTGTACTGAGGGGAAGCAGTCATTCAGGCTTCATTGTGCATATTTGATTTTTTTCTTGTTCTGAAAAAACACAATAGATGACTTTTGAGTCCTGTTCCACATGTTTAAGATGAGCAAAGTATGAAGGCAAGTTAGTAACAGCAATTTTCACTCCAAAAAAGTTACAAGGAGCTGCCTTTTGCTACACTGGTACTATCACCAAGGGTAAGTGTTGCATAGACCCAAACCCTCAACAGTACTTAGCTGCTTCTCTGACAATTTAGTCAACACCAATAGGGTGAAAGCTACCCCTCAGATGCCACTTGAAGTGTTAGGCATTTGCATGTCTACCATGAGCCACATAAAGCTCCTAGTGATGATACAAACCCAAGGCAGACAAGTAAATCCAGCTACAGCTCCATGAACACTATTGTCAAAGCAAAACTGGAATAAACCAAAAAAATAGTAATTTAACTTGGATCAGTGTTACTGGTTATGTCACCAAGAAAAATGATGTAATAACAACCTCAGATTTGTCACTAAGGGTAAAGCCAGGACATAGGATTTTCAAAACAAGTGTTTTCTTCTTTTAGAAGTGATGATCTGAGTTTGATCTCCTTGAAGCAAATTTTTATTTAGATCTTCTACTTGCCATCTTGACAAGGCTCTCAAGTTTGTAAAGAAAGTGTCACTGAGTGACAAGTTGTTTCAGAAAATTGTCTGGCCTGAGATTAGATACTTCTGGATGAGGTTTTCTGTGTGTTTGGGTTTTTTTCTCGGGGCGGTGGGGGGGGAGGGTGTGGGGAAAACAGAAGAAAATAAAGTCTAGTGTTCTGCCTCTTCCAACGAAAACAGACTGTAAATGACTACAGAACAGACAAGAAGTGATTACATAAGCTTACTTATGTAAATATGCCAACCTATGAAGTACAACAAACCCATTTGGACTGAGGTACCTATCCCACACTAATGATTTAGAGTATAGGTGATGCTGCACTTACTGGGAAGTCAGTTAAGCATGTTTTAGGTGCTGTAATTGGAAATCAGACTCTTTTCATGGATGAAACACACCTGTCTCTGAGACTTCCTTGCTAAGAAATAGTTGAAGGAGATAATCTTTTTCAAGCATTTAAATGTATGGCAACAAAATAACAGCCTTTTTCACATCTCCTGTATTTCTGTAATATTACACTTTCAGTCATCATACACAATTCAAAGGTATGAAAAATTCATACATATTGCATACTTCTGATGCCAAATCTGCCTCGCCTTGCTCATGGAAACCACTCAATGTCTTTTTTTCCCAAAAGCAAAATTACCATACACTGACATATGGAAAGAATATGCATGCAATCAAGGAAACATATGTAGCCTAGCTCACAGTAACTTGTAGGAGTGATACTTTTCATTAAAATAATAAAAGCATAAAACAAAAATGAAGACTACCTTATCTGACTCTTCCTTAGCTGTACTCCAGTAAGACTAATCTGCGCATTTGAAACCAGAATTTCTATTGCATCAAACAATTCATGTCCATGAATTCATAAATATTGGTTTACCTTTTCAGTTAATTTGAACATAACCTATAGCCATGAAAACGGTTTAATATTCTTTATCTTTCTTCAACAGGGAACAAATTTTTGTTTTAAACAGGATGTGTGCAGGATAAATTTTGTTTCTAAATGGCAATAACAAGAAGCTTTAATGTAAATCAGACACTGCAAAGTAATTCCACAATGCCTTGGAAAGAGCCCAAGACCTGCTGGTACCTAAATATATTCTCTATGGGTAAATGGAGCAGCCACTCTCAACATGAACAATAACTATATTCCCCTGATAACATGTTTCAGGGAGTAGTCCATAGAGTTTTCTGTCTGATAAGGAAAAGGATGAAAATTTATTTTCTCTGAACTGCTGCTTATTAAAATGCAGAAGATGCTGGAATCCTACTTTTTACTACATGGTAAAATTTTATTTTGTTGAAGAACTTTTTCTCTAAAACCTTGCTTCAGCATTTTTCAGTGTCAGATACCTGGAATTAATTTGTATCACAAGACAGCCATGATATAAAGATGAATTGTTTAATAATGAAAGGGCATGGCCATCACAAAAGAACCTCAGGAGCTCAAACATTTTTACTTTGTTTGTCACTATCCCATTATAGGTGAAAAACATTCCTAAAACAAGTGCTCTGAAAGAGTATGAATTGTAATTTATTTAACTATGAAATTTCCTGAGACTGCATCAAGTTTGAGATATTTACTGGTATCTCATATGGTATTTCTACATATGCTTTTAAAATGTTCTGGTTTTGTCCTCAAGCCTTTCATTTTGAGACTCTTTTTACTGAAGGATTCATGACATCATGATTAGTGTTTCATTTTAATATGTCAGGGGACATATACCATGACCTTTGGGTGTTTCAGTTTCTTTACCTCAAAAGTTCAAAACTTATATCATTAATATTCTAAGAGCTGTGGCAATTCCAAGGCGTAAAGATACATATAAGTTATATTCATGATTTAATGAAATCTTACACAGACACCTTAGAACTGCATTTAATCTCAAAAAAAAAAGAGTATTCTATAACATACTGCCAGGACAGTAAGACACACAGTGAGAAATCCCCTGTCTCCACATTACCACGTGCCCATTTAATTAAACATATTTTAAATCACTGGGGTAAGACAAAGTGCTTATGTGTAATTTACCTGAGAAGAAGTATAAAGTAGACATTATTTAGAACTATGCTGCCACAGTTAAATTGTTTCTGCTCCACCAACTATCTTAGCCTTCTCCATTTCACATAGTAATCTGCAACCAGAATTTAAAATCAATTTATATTAATGCAGTAATCATCACATAAACAGACATAAATGTATTGGTTGATAAAATACTTATTAAAATCCTCATTAAAGTCCTCTTGCTTGTAAATCCATATTCTTTTAAGAAAGACTAAGAATTTCAATAAACAAATCAATAGTTTTAGTAATATCTGCAGAGGGAACGTTGTTGCTGTCACTATATTAATATGGAAACTAATTCAAGCAATGTGGTCTCCACAGAACAGCTCTAAGAAATTGAATAAAATAAGCAATAAAATCTAATAAAATCATATGTATGATTAAAATATATAAGCCTCCACACCTTGATTTCCATCTTAGCAGACTGGTGGCCTTGGCTATATGATGACCCTTGATTTATCATAAGAAAACAGAAAAAAAACTCCCTTTTGAGAATTCCAGAAACATGCTCTGATAACCTGACTGGATTGGGATAGACAAGACCCATCAGAGATTGACAAGTACAGCATTAATCAGCCCATAAACTCCTTATGCACTAGCTCCAGGAAAACAACAATGAATGGGAGTCAGGAATACCTCAGTCTGCACAACCCACCCTCTGACATCAGTGTCAAAGTAGGCGCTGCACAGGCAAGTCCCATGCACCCAACAGGGAGGCAGGCAGCCACACAAAACAGTTTGGTACCCAGGGCACATAATGGAAGTTGTAAACCACATTTCACTTAAATAAGAAAATGCTCAGTGTGGTTTTTCAGTATAAGACAAATTAAAATAACCCTGCACATGATTTTTTAAAAAATACTTGGTTTATGCTTGAACCAATATATCAGTTAAATGTTCTCATTCCACAGGATGTTACCATTCCTAAATTAGTGCCCAAATGCATTTTATTATTATGCTCAGATGATTTTGATCATGGTACAGGTGCCTTCAACTAAAGTAATCTCAGACTTCCCATTTGAAGAATATGAAGTCATCTTCCTATAGGTTTAGTGACATATTTAGACCACAAGTTTTTCATCCCAGATAGTTGGCTCCAGCAGAGTACAGAAGTTTCAGCTAAAACTGATCAGGTATTTTTGAAAATAAGGGTAGAGAAAATATGTTTTTCAATCATAATAAATTAATCTTCAGATATTTTTGCTGTAGTTTTAACATTTAGCCTGGGATAGGCATTCCCTCCATGTTAGAGGTATGATTACCATTGTCCTCCATGAAAAACTGCCCAAGGTGTACAGTTAAAACTCTACACTAAAGACTATAAACTCAAAAAACCATGAGGAGCACTGGACCATGACACATTAAGTAAGAAGGCAGAAGAAACAGCTACCATGAAACTACTTCATGGGCTAACAGCAGAAACCATCAGTGAGAGAGAGAGAAAATAAAAGATAAGGGGTTGCAAGGAGGTAGAAAAGAGGGCACAGTTGGGACTGAAACGGAAGCACAAGATACTAAGGAGCAGAGGTAAGGATAAAGAGTGGACAGCCATGAACAGGAAAGAAATAGGTGTTAAAAACAAACAAAAAAAAGCCATCAAGGAAAGGGACTATACAGGGAGATTTCAGACAAAGGAAAGAATAGGCAAACTAGGTGGGGGTTGTTAGCATGTTACAGCAAATGGAAAATGCTTATGTGAGCAAAAAAAAATGGAACATAAACTAGGCAGAGCACAGTAGATCATGGCAAAAGGGAACATACAGAAAATAGAGGCAAAGTAGCAGTTGTCACCCCCAAAATGGGAATTGAACTAATTACACAGCCCCAACATAATTTTGTTGTCCTGCACTATTACCTCAGAAACCCACCAACAATGTTAGTTCCTTCATCTTGTGGCAGGTTAAAATATAGGCTCACATAGCAGAGGAGGATAGAGGCTCTTATTTGATGAGGGATTCCTCAGTTGCTCCTTCGTTTCATGGAGCTGATGGACAACCTTTTAGGTAGAAATCAGTATCAAAAGGTGAATAGCAAGAGTAGACAGAATCAACAAGAGATAAAATGAGGTAGGAAAAGTGTCACTGCAAGGTTAAGGCAATTTAATGATACTTTAAAGAGGTGCATCCAATAAAAACTACAGCTCTATGCAACAACAGATTTCATTTTAGTTTTATTGCACTGCACCAGTCTCTCTCATTTCACCAAGCAATCAGTGTGGGATGATGTGCAGAAGCATTGAGCTCTCCCTTGCAACTTGAATGCAAGGGAAATTCAACATAGGAAGGAAAAAGTGTTTTAAGTGCTATAATTAGGGAGCATTTTGGTGTCAATCTTCATGTATTATCTCTGAGTAAGATACGGATTAAATGCACTGGATTTTCATTTATGTATCATGTCTGTGTAAGATACGGATGAAATGCACTGGAGTTCCATTTAAAAAAATGTGTGTATCACTTACAATTAATACTCATATAACAACATTATTTACTAGAGATTAGTTACAGCTGAACTATTAACCTTAATTTTGGAATTTGTTTAACCATACCTGGGATTTACTAAATTAAGCTTACTTCTCTTTCTTACTTTTCTTTTACTGAAGGATTTTTTTTTTAATTTTATAACATAATTCAGCTAGGTACTAGGCTATACTACCGCACTATAGGAGAGGGAAAAAAATCCAAAAAAATCTTAGGACAAATGTAGTGAATCAATATAAGAATAAAAAGCAATACAAACAAAATTAATATTATTTCAATACACCTAAACATCTATTCAGTATTAAGTACCTAGTTTGGTTTTGTTATTATTCTGAGGGATTTTTTAGAACATTTCTGCCATGGTATGAACAAAAGACCCTTATGGGCAGTTTTACTAGTCCATAATTGAAGAGACATGATTGCCACGATGATTATCTCCAAGACTGGTCATCTACGAACCACAACTAGAACAATCCAATCTGATCAACTACAGAGTCCTCATTTTTGTTAAGACTAGCCTCTAATATGCTCAATATTCCTTTCCATATTAGTGTCTGTTGTTTTTAAAACACTGATATATAAGCAGTCTTATTTCCCACCTTGTACCCAGCTCCCTAATATCAGAAACTTGACGCTGGTCTTCACACTTTTACCATGGTAAAGTTGAGGGGAAAGATGTTGCAACAGTGTGGCAACAATTTCAAGTGACTTTTTAAAATATTACACTTACATGCTGTTAAAAAGTGTCACTGAAGGCAGTAGACATAATCAGAGTTTATTGTGACCTAAATAAAATTATGTTTTCCAAATTAATAAACCATTATGCAATCAAGGATGTTTTGACTACATTTGTTTGAAAATACAGTAGGCTGTGTACCTAACGTGCTTAGGAAATGGTCAGTCATAGAATTTTTATAAAAGCAAGCATGAATTGCACAATTCAAATGATTGCAAGATTTCTCCACCCACAAGTTGGTAGTCTAACAATATAATGCAAGATAAAGTACACTAACCGAAAAATATTTGCTATTGATACTTTTGAACTTTTACTTGCAAATTAAAATATCTGAAATTCTTTGATCAATTATTGTAGGTTAACTCCAGCCAGCATCTTTCAAATGGGAGACATCAGAAGTGTTGGTAGTTTCATGATTCCCTGATAGTGTTGTGATGAGAACAAGATGTAGTTGTATTCTTGCACAGGAAGAAATGTCACAACAGAGCAGTACCCCCGAACATGCTAAAAATCCCTGCTCTTAATGGCTAATTTTTACCGGCAGTTAAATGAGTAACTAAGATGAGCCTTTGCACTGCAGTTTTTACTCCTCACTAGTATAAACCTGAGCCTGAACCCCACAACAGTAAGTGGCATGAACAGCCCTAAAGGTAACTAGCAGAAAGTATCGTAATTGATAAATACAGTTCCAATTCTATCTGTGAAACATTTGGTTCAAACAGAAATCACCAGGTACAGGAAAATAACCTTGACATCTACAACTAGCCAGATTCAATGGATTTCCAGGTGCACTTGAAAATTTGTATCTCAATCTTACCTAGCTTCTTTTATTGTAAAGACTAAAGCCTTTCTCCAATGCAAGTTAAGTTGGTACTCAGAAAAAAACAAGTACACAAGTACTTGTACAAGTACACAAGACATAAGTACAGTCACATGTTCTGTACTCCAAGAGACTTAGAATAGCCCAGATCTTGCCATTGAGCTATGTAACAGGAATACGACCACAGCTGGGAGCAAAGCTTCCGTCCTGGAGAGCCATTGGCACGGCGAAAGAGTCAAATCGTATCTCTATACAATGCCTCAGGGCGTGACAGATTTAACGTTAGATTAGTCTCACTCAAGGGTCACATGATCAAGAAGAATGAGAAAAAGAGCTACACATAAGTTTATTTTTCTGAAATAAAAAAATAAGAAAAACAAAACCAAAAAAAAACAATATATAGTTAAAGACCACTAAAACCAAGTTCTGAGCAAACAAGTAACGGTGCTGATGTTGCAAGAAAAACGATAACCTTATGCATGGATGTAAGAAAAAAAGACGTAAACATTCTATCACACAACTCGAGAAAGAGTTTGAACCATGCTTTTAACCTGCATGATAGCAGCATATTTCCGTCCAGACAGGGTTTGCAAAATTGTCCCGAGAAGAGTCAAATAAATTACATAAATAGGAGCGGGGCCTCGCGCCTCCTGTGCCAGTCCGTGCCGTGCCCCGGCGGGTCCCTCACACGTCGGGGTAGCCGCAGTAGTAAACGGCGCTGCTGGCGTCCGACACGGCCGAGGAGATGGGACCCGCGCCATCGGGCGCCGCCAGCGCGGCCGCGTCGTGGCCGCCGAAGGGCAGCCCCAGCTCGGGCTTGCAGGCGTAGCGCAGGTACTGCTCGAACTCGGTGCGGTCCACCTCGCCCAGCAGCTCCTCCGGCGGCAGCTGCTCCAGCTGCTCCCGGCACGGCGCCGCCTCGGGCGGCGGTGACGGC